>JAUMHM010031840.1:0-16080 GCA_032362435.1 Melikaiella ostensackeni
ACACAGGAACAACTTTATAAAAATACCGATAGATGGGGATCGAATGCTGCATTAAGAAATCTTCTATACCGCTTTGCCCCCTATACCGCTTTGCCCCGCCTTCCCCTACCTTAAGACTCATTTGAATCATCCCGGCATAATTTATGAATAAGTACAACAAAAATCTAATATTTTGACAAAAACAATGCATATTTTAGGAAAATATTGTATCTTTCTTCATTCCTAAAAAAAATCCAACTAATGGCGCTTTATGTAGGGAAAATTTAAATTTATAGACCTGATGAGGCAATTACGACTTTGAGTTTTCCGAAAGCATCATAGGTAGTATTTAAGCATTTACATCGTAGTTAATTCTTACATCGCCGGAAAACATTGAAGACCATTGTTCAGGAAGCATACATTTTGAAGTATATCGTTTTATTGTATAATACTTATTACACATAGGATAGATCGACAAAAACTCCAACGCAGCGATTATAAAAATGATCAAATTCACGACCACGGTAGGGATTGGGAATTTCTCGAACACAAATTGCATAGCTTTTTTATATCCTTAAGACACGTATATCAAATAATGTGGACGTAGTAATATTAGTGAAACTTTTTAAAATGCCGAAAGAGATTCAAGAGATTTTTTCATGTTTGAAAGAGAAAGAATTCAAGTTTGAGCATGTACAATTATTTTTTTTTTTTAATGAAGAAAATTTTTACGACAATTTTTCTTCATAAACTTTAGGGTAACAAATTAGCCTCCATTCGTTACAATTTTTATAATACGACGAAGTGGTACTTCAAAATTTAAAAATATTTCAAAGGTTACATTTTCTAAAATTATATGGTTAATGGCAGTTTAGCATAGTCTGGATGACTTTTGTCAACCTTGCATCTATTCCACATACTTTTGAAATCAAATTGGACTATTACGTACATTATCAGCTAAAACTATTTTAAATCAGAGAACAGTCGCCCGGACTGCGCTAAAAGATTACTGCATGTACTATGCGAATATAGCAATCTTCACTCCCGGCAATTTTAATTTTAATTCAATATTCAATAGCGAAAATATTGTTATTGAAGGCTTATTCTTGTTTTGGACAATTTCAATAAATAAGAACTTCTTTCCATTTGCAAAAATATTTGAAATTCTTGTGAACTCATTTTTCGAAAAAAATCATGAAATACGATTTTTTATAAAGATTAAGCATTACATTCCGTTTGCATATTCGGAAAACAGAAAAAACCAGACGTTAAAGTATTTTTCATTGAGCTTTAATCTAGGTATAAATGGGGAAAAATGGAAAGAAAAGATGTCCCAACTAGAAAGTTTGAGCGCATGCATTTTCGAAAAAGACACTTATTCTTCATTTGTATGCTACAAGATTACGTTTAACGCATATGGGATATACAGTTTTCAGTGCGCGATTTTAATATACCACCTTGTAGTCATACATCATAATTAAAATAAAGACTTATAAAACACGGAAGTCGAATGATAAAAATGAGCTGAATCAACGGCGCAGTTAGATTGTATTTAATCGTAGCAGATGGGGCCATCAAGTGAAGTCAGCTCCAATGTTGAAAGGACCTGATCGGGGAAGTCGAGAAGGAACCATAGGGTCTAGCTTATGAAATATTCACCAAAAAATTGGTGACGAGGCGGAAGACCACCGGCCTGACAACTCTAAGAATGTTAGGAAAATCGTACGGGGCCTGTTTCCACGTGTGGAATCATTCCCGCGGAAGAACTGGAGTTCTTGCGTCATCCAGGCAGAGGAGTTTTCCACTCTTGAGGAACTACAGAAGGCAGGGTAGAGGTTGAAGGTTAGTAAGACGCCGGGCATCGACGGGATACCAAATGAGATCCTCAAAGAGGTGACAAGGTTTTATCCAGAGATGCTTTCAAGGTCTTTCAACTCCTGCTTGCGAGAAAGAAGGTTCTTCAGCAATTGGAAAAAACAGAGACTGGCCCTGTTCAGGAAGGGAGAGAAACCTATAGATAAGGCTTCATCCCTCAGATCAATATGCCTGTTGAATACAATGGGGAAGCTTCTAAAAGACATGATTCTACAAAGACTTCCGAGTCCTACGCAAGGAGAAAATGCTCTATCAGAAAACCAGTTCGGCCTTCGAAAAGGCAGGTCCACAGTAGACGCTATACAGACGGTAGTGGACATTGCAAAGGAGGCAAGAATGGAAACTGGTAAGAGAAAAGGATTCTACGCGTTGGTCAGCATTGACATACGCAACGCATTCAACAGCGCGAGATGGAAGACCTGCATCTAAGCGATGAGACTTAAGAAAGTGCCGACGTACCTATTGCGAATGATAGACAACTATCTGAGCGACAGATGTGTGGTCTACGAGAGCGACACATGAGGCCTCGAAGAAGATATGACATGTGGTGTCTCTCAGGGATCGCGAATGGGCCTATTCGCCTGGAACGTCGTGTACAACGATTTCCTGCGCATGGACCTGCCAGCGGGTACGACGATCATCGGCTTCGCGGATGATGCTCTTGTTGTGTGTACCGCTGATGATTCGAGGATTCTGGAGTTGACGATCAATGAGAGTCTGAGGCGAGTGAAGCGCTGGCTGGATGCCAAAGGCCTAGAGATGGCCCTAGGAAAGACTGAGTCGCTACTCGTTACGGACACGAGATTCTTTAACTTACCGAAGATTGTTCTAGGCGGACTCGAAATCGCGTGAAGCAAGAGCCTGAAGTACCTGGGAGTGTGGCTGGATCAGAGGTTGGACTTTCGGGAACACCTGAAACTCGCGGCCACCAAAGCCATACAGTGTGGGGTAATCTATCTCGGATTATGCTTAACATTGGCGGACTCAGGGAAGCGAAAAGAAGGCTGGTGGTGAGTGTGGTTCAATCGAAGCTGCTTTACGCAGCTCCAGTGTGGGCTTCGGCCCTAGAGAATCACTCCATGACGCAAATGCTGTTTTTAGCGCAGAGAGGCGTAGCGCTGAGAGTAATCACAGCCTACCGGACGGCATCAACGAGCGCAGTTACGGTCCTGGCAAGTGTACCGCCAATAGATTCATTCGCGAGAGAAAGGCAAGAAGCCTACCTGCTCCGTAAGGAACTTGCCCGCGACAACAACCAGCAGATAAGCGCTTGCAAAAAGGAAGCCATCCGAAACAAGGCAATAAACAGGCTCGTCGAGAGATGGCGCGAGGAACCAACAAGGAGATGGACTTACCGTCTGATCCCGGAGCTTCCTATCTGGCTCGAGAGGCCGCGCGGGGAGCTAGGCTTCTATTTGATGCAGGTGCTGACGGGGCACGGTTGTTTCAACGCGTACCTGTGGTGCTTTAGGAGGAAAGACGAAGAGGTGTGTGGTTATTTGGGAGCCCCTGTGGACGGCGCGTAACATACCCTCTCTGTCTGTGACCGTTGGAGCGAGGCAGGCGCGAGTGGGTGTGGGCCGTGGGAGCTCAGCTCTCCCCTGAAACACTCGTTTGGCATATGCTAGAGTCTGAGGAGTCCTGGAAGCACATTGAGTCCATCATCACGCAAGTGATGAGGACGAAAGGTCTCGAAGGGCGTAGGGGTTGAATATGTACGGGTAGGGTCACGAATGAAATCTCCGTTAGGAGCCTGTGCATGGACTCCTTGGGGAACGAATGACGGAAGAGTCGCACTGCGACTATAAGCTGGAACCCACTGCCCGCGAATTTTGAAGCCGAAAGGCGGTTCCGCGGGCAGTACTGGAGTTCAAAAGGAGAGGTTTTATATACAAGTTTATATACAAGAGATGAGATGAGATGTTACAAATAAGAAGGGCCATACGGGTATAGTTATTGCTTCAATCAATGAATTTAAAAGACTAAGATGCGTTTAGAAAACTCAAAGTTGTAGTTGTGTCATCATTTATAAAAACTGCACAATTCGGAAATCTATATGCACATTCTATAGTGACAAGAAGTCAGCATTGACTCAGCGTAGAGGGGATAAAAATAATGTTTATATGAATTTTTTTACTATTAAAAATGTTTGTTTGTTCCATATACTTCAGACTGCGTTATATTTTAGTAATGAACGTTAAGTTATTTTACATGCTCATTAAATGAATTCCCAGATATTATTAACAACGTAATTGTTTGAAGAATCTTTTTTTCTCATAATTCCAAAAACTCCTGGAGATATCGTCCAGTGGAATGCAAGATATCTTTAGTTTTTTCATACGACTTCTAGTTTTATTTATAAAAATTTCAAAATTTGGGGATCTATAGCTAGTTCCTCCAGTAGGATGAAATCAATGTGGAGGAGATGGAAACAGTAGTTAATTTAATAATTATTATGAACCATTGAGTGTCCGTCGGAGTTCGTTCATCTTATTAACTTCTTTGAGGTTATGGTTTGTCTTTATTTTTCATGGTCAACATTGAAAACCTGGAAAAATGTTTTGAACATTGTATTCGTTCGAATAATTAATTTTTTCAAATGAATAAGTTCCTGGAGGTATTTCAGTAAGAATCTGCTAATGTGCTTGAAAGTTTTTTCGGACTGATACTTTATTTATAATAAGTGCACAATGCTTCATAGCAATTTAATTGTTTATTTTTATTATTATGTTTTTATTATTCGATATACCAGCTCTTCAAAATATAACAAATTTATGAACTTGTTTTTGAAAAATTCCAAATCTCCACCAATGTTCTGAATTTGATACTAAACGATGTATGCTTTCTAAAAAATGTTTCTTACTCACCTCCAGCGATGTTAAAACGCTTAAATATTCTTTTCATCACGTTTATATTATTCAGTATACCAGGTTTCAAAAATATAGAAAATTTTGATTCTGTTTGATTTTAAATAATGTATACGTACTAAAAAAGATTTTTAATATCTTCCGGCGTTTTTGAGAGTTTAAATGATTTTTCATGTTCTGATATAATAGGTTTAAAAAAAATATCACATTTATGAACTTGTTTTTAAGAAATTCCTAATCTCTACCGAAGTCCTAAGTTTGACTTTAAAAAATGTATGCGTTCTAAATTTTTAATAAATATTTTTCTCAATTGTTGAAAAGTTTCGGTCATAATTTTTATGTTTCATTATCCGACTTACGAGTTTTAAAAAATGTGAAATATTTATAAACTTGTTTTTCAGAAATTTCCAATCCTTACCAAAGTCGTAAGTTTGATAATTTCAGTATAACATAAAACTATACACCTCTGAAAAATGATTGCGTACTAAAAACAAAAATTTAATATCGTCCAGCGTTGTTAAAAAGTTTCAGTAATACATTGAGTACGTTTCATTTTATACATAATTTTATCGTAAAGATGCACAGAGCTTCGGCGCAGCAATTAAGAATAACCAAGCTCACGACTTTGGGAGAGATTGAACTTTTTGAATACAAGTTCATACATTTTTTATATATTGGAAATCTCGAAAATTGATTTCAGACTAAGACTATATTCATCTTTTAAGTATCAAAATTTTTGCAATTGAAAAAATATTTTCAATAATTCAAGAATTGATTCAATAATAATATTTTTTATTATTATTGGAGGGTTTTTAATTTAATAATTTTTTTCCAAAAACGTTCCTTAAGCTCTTCAGGCGTTATTAAAAAGTGTCAGTAATCTCTTTATTATAAATAATTTTTTTTTATTCGCTGAGTTTCTAAAGTATGCTCACCTACCCAGTGCATATTACGATCCTGAAGTCCCCCTTCCCAAAACATGATCTCAATGATCTTTCTATACATTTCCATGGGAGTTGATCAGTCGATGAACTAGCGTGCAAATGAATAAAATATCTTCGGATCTTGTATTATAATATGTAATTTTTATACGATGCTTTAAATGCTCATTTTTAAAGAAAAGAAGCAAGAGCGGAACAGATTTATAGGTGTCAAGTTGTAAAAAATTGTACAAGGGTTCAAAAAGTTTAAATACCCAAAAAATAAAATACCAAGAAATGTTAAAATTGCAATAAATTTAAGAATTGAAGAACAATATCAATTATTGCATAAAAAACTACCATTTTGTTATAATGTGTATGGAAACTTATATGAATTTTTAACCATTATGTTTCGATTGTAAATTTGAATGTGCTTATTCAGCCGCTGGGACTTTTACTTTTATTTATAAAAATTGCACAATTCTGAAATCTACATGAACATCCTATAGTGACAAGAAGTCAGCATGGACTCAGCAAGGAGGTGATTAAAACAATGTTTAAATAGAATTTTTGTTACTATTTGAAATTTTTGTTCATTTCATTTGCTTCAGTCTGCGTAATATTTTAGTAATGAACGTTTACTTGTTTTCCATGATTATTA
The DNA here is from genome assembly GCA_032362435.1 of Melikaiella ostensackeni. NCBI lineage: Eukaryota > Metazoa > Arthropoda > Insecta > Hymenoptera > Cynipidae > Melikaiella > Melikaiella ostensackeni. The sequence goes on from JAUMHM010031840.1 coordinate 6,303, forward strand.
AATAAATTCCGAAATATTGTAAGTAATGTAATTGTTTAAAAAATAATTTTTCGCAAAATTCCGAAAGCTCCTGGAAACATTGCCGAGCGGAATCCAAGGGTATCTTTAGTTTATCAATACGACTTGTGGACTTATTTAGAAAAATTGTACAATTCGGGAATCTATAGCTAGATCCTCCAGTAGCATGGAGTCAAAGTGGAGGGGGTGAAGACAATAGTTAATTTATTAATTATTGACCAGTGAGTGTCCGTCGGAGTTTGTTCATCATATTAACATTTTTTAGTTTACGGTTTGTCCATATTTTTTATGGTAAACATAGTTGTTTGAAAAATCATTTTTTTGCATAATTCAAAAAACATTCGGAGACATTGCTGAGATGAATGTAGTAATATCCTTGGTTTTATGATAGGACTGCTCGTTCTTTTTGAATAAATGGTACAAAGTTCAAATCTATATGCATAGCTAAATTCAGGATCATAATTTTTTCGGATATCAAGGAAAGTTGGGGTGATCAGTATATAGGAGAATTCGATGAAAACTGAAAAACTTATATGGACAAGTCATTTTTTTTACATGTAAATCATATAGAAAACTTCAAGGTATGTGTGCTAGGGGTAAATGTTAACCGATTTGACTAAAATGTGGAGCACATCATTTTTTTTTTGCCATTGGAACGAAGCTCGACTCTGGGAGCAAAAGAATTTCGAGTTTGAAAAATAAGGGACACCCCATTGAACAATGTGGCTAGTGTTCTCGATTTTATAAGCTATTTTAGATACTATTAAATTTTGAGGCAAGATAGCTAGTGAACATAACTAATGATGTGTTACAATCTTTCATATACTGCTTTTTAGCTTGGAATTGAAATTTTCATTAAAGGAATTTTTCATGCAGCGAATGATGATTTTTTGAACAAATGTATTAAACACTTATAGTATAACATGTATAGTGATAATTTCATTGAAATATTCTTTACCCTCCTCAAGTGACTCTGAAATTTCAAAAAATGTTCGCGATAAAATTGAGTAAAACATAAAATAATGTACCTCTAAAAAATAAATGCGTACTAAAAAATATTTCCTAATTTTTCTTGACATTAATTATATATTTCAGTAACCTTTTTAATATTTGCACACTATATATATATATATATATATATATATATATATATATATATATATGTAAATATAAGGATTGGATATGCAAGATTTTAAAAATATAAAAAAATAAAATGTATGAACTTGCATTAAAAGAATTTCCAATCTCTGCCGAGGTTGTGAGATTGATAATTTTCAAAATTGCTGTGTTAAACAGTTCTGTGCATCTTTGCGATAAATTTTAGTATACATTAAAACTATGTACCCATCGAAAAAATGTACGCATACAAAAACTTATTCCGTAATCTCTTCCGACGCTATTAAAAAAAAGTTTATCACTCTTTTTATTATTTTTACACTATGCAAGTAAAGAGAAACGCATATTGTGGCACATTTCCTCCAGTTTTTGTTCCGAAGAAACAAGAGTGTTTTTAGAAGAAAATAAAAAATCATAAAGGTGCGTGCTCTCAAATATTGAAAATTGATAATTAATGTTATTGCATAGTAAAGACCTGCCTACAGGTTGCAAGAGTTTCAAACCGGCGTATTGCGAAAAATTTGAAATTATTATCAAAATCTAAATTTCAAAATTCATCAACAAGTAGAGTGACTCTTAAACATGTAGTAAAATTTTTTTTTAAATTTTTGTGCTCCAAGGGCCGAGTTTCGTTCCAATGGCCAAAAAAATGATGTGCTCCAAATATTAGTCAAATCGGTTAGTTTCACCCCTAGCACACGCTAAAAAATTATTAATTTCCACATCTTTCAAGAAAAGCCTCTCATCGGTCGCGTGAAGAAAACAATTGCCGATCGGTCATGTGACGCATTCATATTTTTCACTTATTTTGTACATAACTTCATGAAAAAGAAATGAAAGAAAGTGTCTTCTTAAAATGCAGGAACAGTGTCACTACACCCAAACATTGAATTAGATGTATGTAAATTTACATATTTATTTTCAGTGACTACGCAGTGGTGCGTGAAAGTCGTAATTTTGAAAACATCAAAGATGGCGGCTTGAAAATAAATTATTAATTTAACGAATATTTCCAGTTTTATTGTAAAACATGAGTATTGCTTTATGAGTTTCTGTTTAGGTAAGAAATCTGAATTTTGAAACAGTAAGCATTGTAAATTCACATGCACATCTAATTTACCGGTTGAGTGCAATAACGCTTCTCCTGCATTTTTAGAAGACACTTTTTCTTCACTTCTTTCTCATGAAGATATATAAAAAACAAATGAAAAATAGGTGCCTTACGTGCCACACAGCCGATCGACAATTGTCTTCTTCACGCGACTGATCGGCTTATATCGCCGACTGGTATCCATATTGGATCATCTTTCTTAATTTCGAACCAGCCGCCATTTTGTATTTTTTCAAAATTTTGGCTGCCACTGACTAATACATAATTTCTGCAAATAAACTTGTTGAACTTGTCAAGTTTGAGAGGCCTCTGTTGGAAAATGTTGAAATTAATCATTTTTCATCACATCATATCAGTCGATATGTTAGAATGTTCAAAATTTCGACTGGCACAGCCTACTGCACAGATTTTAAGAATAAATTTGCTCACCATGCCAAGTTTGAAAGGCTTCCGTTGATAAATGAAGAAATTAAACATTGTTTAACTTCACCAGCCGCCATCTTGGATTATTCTCCAAATTTCGGCTATCACTGATAATTGCATAGGTTCTGCAAAAAATTTTTCTTAACTTCTCAAGCTTGCGAGGCCTTTCTTTAAGAATGAGGAAATTAATCATTTTCTTGTAATCAAAACAGTCGCCATTTTTAATTTTTTCTAGATACTTTATTAACAAAATTTTTACACGAAATTTGGGTCCCTCTTGTTGAAAACTATTGAAAGTACCATTTTTGATCATTCTTATGGGTCCGCCATTTTGAAATTTTCGAAAAATTTTATTTTTACTGTATACTAATTTTTTACGATCCTGAGTTTAGCTATGCATATAGATTTGAAACTTGTGTAATTTATTCATGATAAACTAATAGTCCTATCATAAAACCAAGGATATCACTGGATTGCCTCTCAGCAATATCTCTAGGATTTTTTTGATTTTACGCAAAAAAATTATGTTTTAAACAATTACATTGTTATAAAATATTGTGCAATTTCTGGAACTGAAAGTTTAACTGTTCGATTCTTGGCTGAAAATTGATCTTGTTTGGTTGAAAATTGATGTACTTTTTTGAAAATGGGTCTTTTTTATATAAGCTAATATTCTTGGCCAAAAATACAAATCTTTGGTCGGAAATTTTTTGGCGTTAGTTGAGGGTTCAACTATTTTGTTGCGAACTAATCTTTTTTATTTGAAATTTCAACTATTCGGTAGAAACTTCGTCTCTTTTAGTTGAATATGTATCTTTTTTATTCCAAAATTCATGTATTTTGTTGAAAATTAGTATTTTTAATCGAAAATTAATGTTCTTGGTTAAAATTGAATTTCTTTGACTGAAAATATATCATTTAATTTGAAAATTCTTCTTTTTGGTTGAACGTTCAACTATTTTACAGAAAATTCGTTTTTTTTTGGTTGAAAATTAATCCTTTTTAGTTTAAAATTCAACTATAGGGTAGAAAATTTATGTATTTTGTTAATGAATCATCTTTTTTGGTCGAAAATTATTCTTGTGGTTGAGAGTTGATGTTTCTTGTTGTAAATCCGTCTTCTTGGTTTGAGAATTCGACATTTAGATTGAAATTTTCTTTCTTTATCGACCGAAAAATCTTTCTCAGTTGAAAATTCGTCTTTCAGAAGAAAATAAATTTAATCGAAAATCGATAGAAAATTGATAAAAATCAATAAGAAAGAACATTAACTCATTAAAAGGACAGAAAATTGAGAAAATCAATCAATTAATTAGTAGGGAATTAATCTTCTTGGTTGAAAATTCATCTTCTTGTTCAAAATTCATCTATTTCGTTGAAAATGCAACACTTGTACTTATAATTTCAGGGATTATATTATAAATGATCATAGATTTTTTAATCTTTAATAAAATGTATCAATATTATAGGTCAATGGATTCGTCTCAAGACAAGGAATCTTTTATATTCTTGCATCAACTTTGAATTGTGTGAATGACAACATTTTTGCTATGAAAAACCCATTTTCAAAATATTATTAAGTGATAAAAAAAGTTGTAGTGATTATTTTCAGAAATCCTTCGTTCAGATTTCAGATATTAGTTGTGAAAATAAGCCCTTCAAATTTCATTAATTTGTCTCCAATTATCTTCAAGTTATCGTGTTCACAAGAAAGTGCGACATCCACACGCACACACACACATCCACACACATACACATCCACACACATACACATCCACACACATACACACACATACACACATCCAAACACATACACAAATACACCCGGACATTTGCGTAGAACATTGCATTAGGCATTTTGTAATTGAGGAAGGTTTAATTAAACGAATTTGAAAATTTTCGAAAATTTACAAACTTGGGGTCAAAAAGTTGAAATTTAAAATTTCCGATTCAACGTGGTGAACAAAATATATAAAAAATTATCTGATTTGTATAAAACTTATTTTCTAGGCGATTTTCGAGTCACAGATTACAAATTTAGGGTCAAAAACTTAACTTTCAAAATAACATTTAAGTCACAGTATATTTTGCAATCCTTTCACTCAGATAAATTGCCAGTCGACAAAAAACAGTATATTGAAACAAAATCTTCGTCACCGTTTTGTACCCTCTGTTTTGAATTTTGAATTTATAATACAATATTTGGAATCTGTAACTGGAGAAAACCTTAGAAAATGAGCTTTCTATAAATCCGATAATTTTTTATAAATTTTGGTCACCATATTGGATCCACCATTTTGAATTTGAACTTTCTGACCCAAAATTTGTAATCTGTGTCTCGGAAAACCCCTGGATAATGAGTTTTATACAAATCGGAATATTTTTTTATAAATTTTGGTCGCCATTTTGGAATGGCCATTTTGAATTTTAACTTTTTCATGTAATATTTGGAATCTGCTTTTTTAAAAACTCCTAGAAAATAATAGTAGGACAATCTGTGGACTTTATGTAGTTTTTCCGTGCTTGCATCTTTCGATGAACTCCTGAGAGCCAGTTCATGCATTCGCCTAGTATTATGTTTTTTACATCGGTAAATTGAAAAAGTGCAAAAATGGGCACATGCAGGTTCCAGTGAACGTCTTAGGCTACAAATCCCTGCTTTCCTTTTTTGAGTTTTTTCTTTTTTTTCTTCAAATATATGTTAGCTAGAACTGCAAAAATAAAAAATTTATCTTGTGTGTCGAAATATTCGCTAGTTCGTAAAATATTTGAATTATGGAACAGTAAAAAATTGTTAAAAACTTTTGAAATTAAAACACGATTTTTCAAAGACTAATCGATAAATCAGTGCAATACCTCATTTTAAACTACTTCAATTTGTCTAGATATCGAGAATATACTGGATTTATTTTATTGAATTTTTTACTTTTGGCCAGTTTTGCCAGGTTTCTGTCCCACTGTGGATTCGATCCTTACGTTATTAAATGGAAGATTGAATTGAGTTGCAGCACTTTTGATGTCTCAGGATTTACTATGTACCGAAGTCGTGAGTTTGATCATTTTTTAAAGAACTGTATCGAAGTTATATGCATTTGACTGAAAAATTGAATAAAGAAGAGAATTGTTCTGAAAAATCAAAATTTTTGGTAAAAATTACCGTAAGCCGGGGCTTAGTGGCGCATAGGCGGGGAAAGCGCGCACTCTCATTTTTGTATTTGAAAAGCGATATTGCTTTTTCTATATTTTTCAGTTGAAGCTCTACAATTGTCAGTTGTAAGTCTTTATATTTTTTACTTAAAAAAAGCAAATATCGCATTTAGAAATACAGAATCAAGGACGCGCCGCTTTCCCCCACATGCGCCATCTTTACCATAATTGCAGCCATACTCCCGATTTTTCGTTATGGAACACGCTGCTTACATTGATTCTTTTTCTGCCGCGATTATAGTTGCACGTACAACGAAGTTGATAGTAAATCACAATGAAGCTAATGATTCTGTTCTGCCTTGTTTTCCTGTTGTCTGTTGCAGAGCAAAAACTCGTAATTGGTATGTTCTACTAATTCTTAACATTTTTGTTAACTGCTTTGTACAAAATGATTTTGTCCGGTGGCAGAGCCCATTAAATATGTAAGGCTTTCAAGGGGGGGGGGGCTGAAATTCCAAAAATTACTCTTGCGTAATTAATGGACGTTCCCTGTATACACTTAAAAATGATTTTAAATATTTCGAGAGACTTAAATATGACAAAAATGTTTTTCAATGTTTTAGATGAGGCAACGTGTGGCAAGGATTATAAATATCCAGTGGAAAATCCAGATAAAAGATGTGGAATACTTAAGTGTCATACGGACAGTAATAGCGGAACGGTCACACCAATCGTAACAGCAATCGTATTTGAGTGAGTTATTTAAAGCTATTCATTCAAAAGTTGACACTAAAATGTTCCTGGAATATTATAGGCTTGTGTTTGGAAAAATAATTTTTCTGATTGCAGAATTTTATTAAGAGTACTAGCAAAAATGGAGCGCTGAGCGCGCTTATAATATGCTTCTTATTTTGATTGCCTAATTATCAAATTAAAATATATGCTTAAATTTAAAGTACGATAAAATATAATTAATAATAATCGTAAACTAAAATTAAAATTTAATTAGCTACGTCGGTGCTCATACAATTTTTATTTTTATTTCAATTGTCAACTTGTTTAACTTTGAATGTTCATAGTTTTAAATCATTATATTTTGAACACCTTTTCAAATAAGTCTATCTTGAAGACTTGCAACTGAAGATTCTTTAACTTTGAATCTGTATAATTTGAAATGATGTTATTTTAAATGTTTTTTTTTCTGTTTTGCATAGTTTAATCTTAAATATTAACAAATGAAAACTTTTGAATTTTTAAGGTGCATGAATAAAAATTCTTAAAATTTGCTGATTTTGAAGATCAAAAGTCAAGAGTTCTCAATTCTATGTCTTCCATACTGGAGAAATTTCAAATGTAAATCATTATAATTATAGAATTTTAAAGTGTAAAACTTAAAACATGCATATTTTTTAATTGTGAATTTTCATAATTAACAACTCTTCAATTTCAAAGATTTACAATATTCGAAGTTCTACAGTTTTGAAGACTTACTATCAAGAAGAAAATTCCAGTCCTTTGGCTTTGACGTTGAAAAAGTAAGTGAAGAAAAAACGGTAGCTCAATGAATGAAAAATCATTTTAAATGTCAAAATGTTGTACTTTAATGAGCCAAAAAGCAATATGCCAAAAAAAAATTTATAGCTTACAGACCTAAAATCTGATAAAAAGTAAGGAAATTTGACAGATTTTAATGACAGTGAACTTTGGAGCATAGTTTTTTTTGAAAAAATTATAGGAAAAATCTGAAAAAATTCATGGTGGTAGTTTAAACATTTCTCAATAAATTGCCGTTGAAAAATTTGCAAAGTATAACAAATTGTTCGTTTCTTGTACATAAATGTACAATTGAACTATCTTTAGCTTTAATGAAGATAATTAAGTGATTTAAATTACAGGTGGTTAGTTGAACTATCTGTAATTATTTCTGAAGTCACCATTTTTGTTTGTAAATTGATCTTTTCTAGTTGACAATGTAATTATTTGGTTCGAAGCTCATGTATTCTGTTAATAAATCCTCCTGCCAAGTACAAAAATCATCTTCTTAGAAAAGTAATATTTTTTAGTTAAAAATTTAACCGTTTGGTTTATAATTAATCTGTTTTGTTTCAGGATCTAATTATTTTTTTGCAAATTGTTATTGTTTTCGTTGAACTCAAGAGTTTTTTCATTCAAAATTAAAATTTGTTTTGTTGAAATGTAAAATATTACATGTTTTGTTGGAAAGCAATCTTTTTTCGATGAAAAATCAACTGCTTAGTGCAAACTAAAACTATTTTTTTTTTTAATGGATTATTCTTCCTTTGAAGATTCATCAATTCAGTAAAAAAATTCATTTTTTTGGGGTTGAAAATTGTACTGATTTGTGATAATTCATTTTCTTGGCATAAGAATTACACAATTTGTTAGGAAATGAAACTATTTTTTTTAAATTAACAGCTTTCTTTAAAATTTTGTTTGTGTCTGAAAATTTCATTACTAGTTTAAAACTTGAACTATTTCTATGCAAATTTAATTATTTGGCATAAAATTAACAATAAAATTGTCATAAAAGATGAAAAATAATATTTTGGGGTTCAAAATTCGACTGTCTTGAAAATACTTCGTCCTTCCATCTTGAAATTTTTTAAATTTTGTTGAAAATTGATGTATTTTGTGGAAAAATTATCTTTTTTGGTAGAAAATTAATCTTCTTGGTGAAAAATTTCTTTCTTCTGAAAGAATTTTCATAAGAAGAATTTTTTCCTAAGTATTCCCCTTTATTTGTGAAAAATTACCCCGTTTCCTCTGCTTTAGGATAATTTTGGGCTACGTTTATTTTCGAATAGGATGGAGGGGAAGGGGTTAAGAAGAAGCTACGGTCGTGAACGTGGGGGACGGTGGGGTTTAAAATAACCCAAAATTGGTAACGTAGTTTATGGAAAAAAATAAGAATTTAAAAAAGTAGAAGATAAAGTAAAATTCTTTCGTGATTTACAGCTGTGTATTAATTAACGAACAAATTAAATGTTAAAGATGAAGGTTTTTTCATGCATTGCTATAGAGTTTTCACATTTTCAGCCGATTAGGAGTTATTTTCGGATGCGTGAAAGATTGAGAGTTTTTTTCATAAAATCGAATTTTCATATTTTTTTTTTTGAAATAATATAAGGTACAAAAAATGGGGAAAGCATGAAGCTGGTAGGATTCTTTGAATTTTGGAATCCTGGAAAAAATATTTTCTGGAAAATCGCACCTTTCACAATTTTTACAATATTTTCAAAAAGTTCGTAGAAATATAAAATACGCATGCATTTCAGGGCGGGACAATTCTTTACTTGATAAAGAATTTTAAAGATTCCAGATGTGTCGAAAAAGTGTCTAGAAAATTTTTTAGAACTGTACACATCTCAGAACTTTATTCGAATTTTTTCTAAAATTCTGTGATCATGCAAAATTGAAAAACTTTGCTTGAAAATCTTCTACATTGTTTTCTAAAATTTTTGGAAATCATTTCAAATCTTTTAAGATCTTTCAAGATATTTTTTTCAAATTAATTCAAAATAAAATAATTTAAATTTTCCCTGCAATCTTAAGTAAAAAATTTCATTTTTTCAAAACCATCAAAACCCTTTAAAAGCTTCAAAATCTTATTTCAAAACCTTCAAGAATCTACATTTTGTTTGAAATTTCTCAGTAACGCTAATTTTTTGGTTATCAGTAACAACAATTTCATTTATCGCTACCTACCGTGAATTGATTCCGTAAATCATCATTTTCTTATCAATTTTGATTCCTTTTTGAATTTGTCGACGGACTTCGAAAAATATACGTCAAAATTCAAATACTCGTAACTTCATCGAAATACTTTTTTGCTCAGATCGAAGAAATAAGTGTCGCCTAATTTCCTCTACAAAAGCAACATATTTCATTGAGAAGTTATTCTGTGACTAAAAGTGTATCACCTGCCTGATTTGAAAATGATTC
>JAUMHM010031850.1:0-16080 GCA_032362435.1 Melikaiella ostensackeni
GGGGGATGGACCGGCTGGACTTCCTTCTTTGAGCACGGGTACGGTCTGAAAAGAACAAGGCTCATGAATTGTTGGCAATGTTAAAGCAATGTAGACGGAAGGCTATAATAGATTTTTAGTAGTGCTTACCGAAGCTTGGTTATTGGAGACTCGTGCCAAGGCCAGTTGACTAGACAGCTGTGTGATGCAAATTGATCAGCATTAATAGACAGACCCAAAATGTGGTAAGCGGCTGCTACCTCCCAAAAGGATATATACAAATTTGAGGGATGGCTTGGTTCAATAGAGACCTTGCAAGGATGGCCAAGTTTCGATGATTAAGTAGACCTGTGTAACAAAGTGTTACGTTGAATGAAGCTGGACTGTTATCGATGTTCGCAAATAAGACTTGAAGAGCAAACTATGATACTGACTGACTGACTAGCAACGCGTACATCACGAATCATAGACGAAGTGATACCGAAGAAATCTGAATACATTTTTTTATCGGACATCTCATTTCATGGATGAAAAAAATGCAAAATCAATGTTTCGTGTGGGTTTAATAATTGCTTCATTTACATGAGACTGGTAAATCTCCAATCTTTCTCAATGGAAGCCTTCTTACTGAGCACCGCACCCTAGATACTTCGATTTTATTTCTGTGAAGATTGACGTACTCAAGTTGTTGATGACAAGGTGTAAATTGTATAAATTCATTTGAAAAATGTAAAGTTTTCATGCAGGAGTGATCAAATCTTTGAATGATTACATCGTAGTTCAGCATACCATCCGGTTTCTTCTGCATCTAACCCTAAACTTTTGTAATCTTTAAACGATTCGTGCACTGATTATCCAACTCTTCGGTCTCATTTTTGTCCGTATTGTACTGCCAGATACAATGTTCACTATTTCCAGAAAGTCAGCCTATGCACCGATTAGTTTCTTGGGAAGCAGAGTTTCATTCCGCTTGAAAGATTAAAAAGAGATTATCATTGAAACCATCACTAAAGTATTAGGTGCAATGTTGAATCACCTTGTGTGAAAAGTGTAAAATTTTATATACAAAAACTTGATTCGAGTTTAGAGAATGAAACAGTGAAAAAACTGTATTTACTAATCTCATGCGATTCGAAACTCTGTTTATGGGAAGGATTACTTTTTATAAGCATAATGTTTGCAAAATAGTAACTGAGAAGCTAAATGAATTCAAATGCGAGAATGGTAGCATGATACATTAAAATACCATGTACATTAAGAGTAAACAAATTGAAATGAACGTAATTTAAACCAAATTCGACTTCTTGATGTGTAAACATTTTAGACAGCGATGCCAATACTGGCTTGTATTGACCCGCAATACTTGCGTTCAGTACAACCGCGGTACTACACACCAGTACTGGCTCTGTTATGGCGAACTGCTGGCATACCAAAATGTCGGAATCAATTTGAAAAATTATATTACAATTAAAATTTCTAACTCTACGGGGTCTTGAACCTACATGTTTACTGAAAATGTTTTGTTTAACAGTCGGTAGTCTCAACCATTAACCGAATCTACAGAATTGGGAGACAATGACAAGTTGTCTTCATAAGCTACAGCTCAAAAGAGTAACAAGACAAAGTTCAAGACCCTCTCCTTCTGATTAATTATTATTTATTATTATTTGACTTTATATAGATTGTAGATGTCAAATAAATCAACTGATAACAGGAATATAGATGAAATAATTTTTTAATGAACAATCTAATCGGCTGAAATTTTTCTTCGCGTCTTATACTTTTTTTCTTACAAAGGGAAAACAGTTTTTTTGCGATGATTGTATTCACAGTTTTTTTGCGATTCTATAACCCGCGAATAATATTTTCATACATATTGTTTTCATTTTCATCCTTTCGGTAAAATAGCTGTGCTTCCATTAGCACGCTCAGCGCAAAAACTATTAAGTCTACCAATCTCATCTTTTGCATGAAGATGTGTTTTGCATGTCTAATGCGAGGAAAAATTATGCTGACCCTAATAAAAATGTTCATGACGACGTTGCTATGCAAATTCATAAGAATGTAGGCTTTTTAACTTGAAATACACCTTTTAGCATGCCTGGCGCGGAAACTTTTAGGTTTAATCACTCTACCTTTTGCATGAGGATGTATTTCACGTATCTAATGTGAAGAAAAGTTACGGGACCATGGTAAAAATACTCATTGAGACATTTTTATGCAAAAACATAAAGATTTAGGCCTTATAATGGTACACAGGTTACAACGCTTGATAATAGACAACCCGACTACGCCCACATAACTCCAGGCCATAGGCAATTGTTCTTGTCCCCTTTGACTAGGCTACCGGACACGTCTTCGAGTTGCAGATAGAGGGACCCTGTTCCGAGAGGTTCTGTTGAATACGGTTACTCAACTAAATAGGCAGTCGCGGACAATGGTCCAAGGATGGTCCCGAAGAAAGAACCCCTGAGCCAAGGCGTGATTCACCGTGTCGAAGGCTGTGTGGCATCAAGGAGTGGTGTTTTATACGGTGTATCTAGGAAATCAGGTTGCCTCCTAGAGAGTATTGAGACCTTACCCCCGCGTGCGGGGCTCTGCGGGGCTGAACCGTAAATTTCCCTAGCTACTTGTTGGAATAAAGATGGAAGATGACAATTCAAGCTATGTCGAGGTCCTTAAGAACATCAACAGCATGGTGAAGCTCTGGTCCGCTTATTATCAAAATAAAGGATGTAAGGCAAACCACCAGGGACTGAGTCCTCATCGAGGTGGAAAGCGAGGCAGTGGGCAGGGCGAAGCTGACCTCGACCATCAGACAGGCTGCAGGAAACGGGGGGGAACGTGCGCGAGCTAGTTCTCCGCATCGAGATGAAGATCCTCGACCTAGAACCCCCGCCAGAGCGAGGAGAAGTGAGGAAGGCCTGGGAAAACACTTCAGTGATACCAGGACAGGGACATTCAAGGTCTGCATGACGAAGAAAGCATTCAGGAGAAGCCTGAAAGCATATACGGAGATGAGTGACGAGATCGCTCGAGGCTTCTCCGGTCAGGACACCTCAAGGTGGGTTAGGTGTCCTGCAGAGTCAGGAAGAAGGTAAGGGCTGCTGAGTGCTATCGCTGCCAAAGCTACGGCCATCTGACAGCGATCTGCACTCAACCCGACAGAACAATGAGTTATTGGAGATGCGACAAAGAGGTACACAGAGCTGTAGAATGCAACAGCATGCCACAGTGTAACCTCTACGTTGCCAAGAAAAGCAAGCCCCGGACCGACGATCTTCCGGGGACATCAAGATGCGCTGCGTTCAAGGAGGCAAACCCTAGAAGGAGGCCTTGAGAACCTGCAACGAAAGCCTAGCACGCTTAAGAGGAGGACGCCGGGGCACGGCGTAGTGGCCTATAACCCATGATCTTGAAGTAATGCGAAATCCGAAGCATGGGTTGGCAGGAAGAGAAGGTGTTTTACTGGTTATTTCCGTTTCTTAGACAGATTCCCACACTCAGTGCGTCAAAACATTTTCACCTCTGCAAAAAAAATAGACAGCCATCGCGACAGGCCTATACTACCAAAGTGACATGTATGTGTCAAACTTTCTCACAAGTGAGCTCAGCAGACACACAAGATGTAAGGGGCACGGATCACACGAAAAATCAATCAGTTCTTCTCAGTTCTTATGCTCAGTAGTTTTCGTACTACTGGTATATCCTTGTAGTGGTGGACTCACAGCAGACTCCAAATTCAAAATGAGGAGATCCTGCAGAACCAAGATGTCCTCTTCAAGCTGCCTTTTCCCTTCATAAGCAGTAATCAACGGAACCCGTAAGTTTTTGAAACGGGATACTTTGGGAAAGGGATCTTTCTATCTATCGGGCAGAACTGGTCCGCGGATAAGGCGTAGTTCTGTCTATCACCTCCTCTGTCCCACTCCACGGCGTACGCTGATGAGGCTGCCTATTCTCTTGTCAATCGAGGTTTAGGGGGTTGGTATTTCGCCTCCCAAAGGCACATGTAATTAGGTTGTGATATCAACCAAGCTGTTTCTAGTATTTCGATATTTCTCGAACTGATTTGTTTTCGTGGCACGACTGCTTGATCATAAAGCTGCAAAAATTTGTATTGAGTGGAACTTACGCTGATTTTTGTATCTTGATATTTATCGAATTGATTTGTTTCCCGGGCGCAACTGTTTAATAATACAGATGCAAAAATTGGCATCACGCGGAATTTACACTGATTTTGGCATTCCAATATTTTTCGAAATGATTTGATTCAGCGGCGCGACTGTTTGATAATGGAGCTGTGGAAATTTTTATTGCACGGTGTTCACGCTAATTGTGGTATTTCGATATTTCGCGAATCGATTCGATTTGTTTGCGCGTTTATTAATGCTCAGCGAGACCATTCAATTATGAAGCTGTGAAAATTTGTGTTTCGCAAGACCAAAGTTTAGTCTGATCTTTATGGATAAGCGAACCGCGTACGCGAAATTTGAACGCGACATTTAATTTCAAGAACGAAAGTCAATATTAAGTCTAGCGGTATTATTTTCAATGAAGATTATTCTCAGGCGTCAGACATCCTGAGGTTATTGTAATTTTAATTTGTTAAGAAATGCCCCCTAATGGAAAACTTGATCCCTCAGCGACCATGTGCTGTACACTAAACTAATAAATACATTTGTTTGTTGATTGGAATCAATATCTTCAACAACGTGTTGATGTAACACGTGCTCGCGTTAATTTCTCCTTTCTCAGCCAAATACTGGATGCCTTCCTGTCCACTCCATGTTGTTTTAACGTTTTGGGGTGCTGCTACTTTTTTGGACAATTTCGTTCCACTCGTTCTCAGTTCGCTTCAACTAATTGATGTGCCTATTTTCTGTTGGACGAATTCTTCGACAGTTCTCGATTGGCTGCAGGAGCAGCGAGTTACCTTGCCAGTTTTTGTAGCCAATAGAGTTTCTACAATTTAAACTAGAGTGCCTGCTGCTTTCTGAAATCACGTTGCATTCAAAAACTGGACTGATTGTGCCTCGCGTGGCCTTCCAGCGGAAGGTTTGATAACCTTCTGTCTCTGGTGGAAAGGTCCAACGCGGCTTTTCAGTCCATCGGATTCTTGGCTTCAGTGCAACGCAGACACCATCGAACCGTAGCAGGAGAATTTAATTTCTGTTCATCCAGCTACCACTGAGAAGGGCAGCGATTAGAAATCTATGTTATCTTTTCGAGAGTCATCTTGGCCTCGTTTACTTCGCATAACTGCTTACGCTTTGCGTGAGGTCAAGAATTTTAAAGAAGGAGTTGTCTTTCACAGATATTTATCCGCTAATGAGATTCGTAAATCATCCTTTTTTTCGATACGCTCTGTTCATGCGCAGACTCTCGATCGCGAGATTGATGTTTCAAAGTCAGGTTAAAAGCTCACAAATAAGTCTCCTTTGAAAAGGCTTAATCCGCTTATTGATCGTGATGGCATTGTTCATCTTGGTGGCCTGTTACGTCAATCAAAATTATCAGCGTATCAATACTCACCCGCTTTTGCCTGAACATGAAATAGAAAGTCCCATATTGAAGCAGTTCGGGAGTTAAGAGCGTCAGACTTCACCTACGCAAACCATTTTCAAACGCTACGCCTACTGTTGAAGAGTTTGAGATGCTATTGTGTCAAATTGAATGTTGTTTAAATTCTTGCGTTTGTGTTCGCGAGATTATCTTTCATCTTTGCCATGTAAAAACTACGAATTCTGAATTTATTCGCCCCATCTCGCAACTAGTTCGCTTGCCTATTTATACCGAATCATAGTATAATCAATTACCGTCAACTTGTGTTTTCTCTTTTTCATGCGAGGATTGTGTGACTGCGATCCTTCTAATAAGCTCGCAAGATGATCGGTGTATTTGTGATTTAATTAAAATTATACTAACTATCGAAATTGTCCGATTTCTCACTCTACTACTGGGCCCGTCGGCTTAGTTCTACTTTCAAATGCATAGACAAAACCTTGTTGTTTAGGTGCCCTATTATGCATGCAGATCCCTCGTCTTAAACATCTGTGGTTGAGAATGCCTTTGTGTTGCTTCTACTTTTCTGAACTCTAGTAAAGCTCGACCAATCCGTTCAAGCTGCTGCAGTTTTTCTGGGATTTCGCCGTTTACATCAACGGGAACATTAATGTCCGGATGTGATTCTAGTGGATCCGATACTAGATCTTCATTATCCCTATCACCTATGCCTTTAGCTACAATCAGCTCTTCGTTATCAACACATTTTAGAGACAGCTTATCAATGGAACGTTGTTATTCTACCTTCATTTCGATAGAAGCTATTTCAACACTCGAAAGCAATTTGTTGACAGATGTTGAGCACGTATGTAAGTGAGAAGAGATGATGACGTTCTCTCTTTATACACAGTGCCCACTTTTTTCTGCCAAAAAATAAAAGCGCATTATATCTCTGTTCATATGATATGTACATTTTGATCGTCTTCTTGTGGTGCAGCTTTCTCTAACTGATGCTCATTATCGTCGTTTTTCCCCGCCGAATCAAGCCTTCGTTTAACCTCGATTGCTCCATCTTCTGCGATAGGTCGATTATTTCTGATGCCTTTAACCTTAGCGATAAGATCTCTTACTGAAAATTTCTGTATATGATGATACTTTGTAGCGAACTTCATGCTAAAATTGTATCCCTTTTCGCGTTTAGTCTCAAACTTCCCTTTTTTGTAATAGAGACGCATAAATACTTCTATTATTATTGTATTCCAGTTGATGCTCTCTCACGGTATTTCTGCTGAGCTGGTTGGCTGCAAGTCGCTCACGCTCGCCAAAACATCGTCAGCAGGCACAGTTGATGTGTCAATGTTTACCGTTTGTCGCAGAAGTTCTTGCTGGCGAGATTGTTGATCTGTGAGAGATGCCTGACTATCACGTAGCTCACCATCACCACATGTGTCATTTGTGATAGAGCACTACTTTTGCATGTATTACAAACACTGGAGCATTCCGATTCCGAACTCTAGCAAGTTCGACCAGGGATGAACCTTGGCCTGGGGTGCAGCAATACCTGTTTTTGCTAGGCCCACACATAACACATACATGACGGAGAGCCCGTTTATAGGGATCTGGCATTCACACTAAAAAGCCCGTTTATAGGAATGCGATCACTCATGTCCATACTCATGTCCATAATAATGATTAAGTGTTAAAAACATATAATGTGTCAGAACAGTCTCGTTTATGTTGTACGCAGGATAGCCTTTATTACAAAATACGTTTAGCCTCTGTTGTTGTTAAGGCCCAGGAACCTCCGTTCGTAAGATATGGAGATCACGGTCGGGTGGAGTGTGACATTCTTCACTCTCCATACGGTCAGGATCTCCTGCTTCAGCTCCGTGTATTTTCGAATCTTCTCAGTTGACTAGAGCTGAATGTTGTTAATCAAGAGTACGCTAATGTCAATAATCCTAACGTGCTGATCCCGTTTGTTCCAGCAGAGAACGTCCGGTTGATTATGCCTGACTAGATAACCTGTCAGGATATGCTTGTCCCAGTTGAGGAGATGTTGTTCATTTTCTAATACACTTACTGGTGAGTGTTTGAAATAGGGTTTAAACTCCTTTTACATACCAAGATTCAAGGCAATTTGTTGGTGGATAATTCTGGTGAGCAGTACTGGGCCACTACTGTGCCGGTGGTAAACTGCAGCGTTTAGTTAATTTACCGTTTGTTTCTGTTTTAATTTCTTTATTTAAAGTACATATGTGTCATTCCATAGGAAAATGTACCATTTTGCGATTGTAGTTTAGGAAATATTCGCGTTTTTGTGAACAAAAGTCTGACGTTCCGATTTTAGGGTTCCGATGGGAAATCATATTTCAATCTATGCTCTATCCGGTGACAATATCCTTGTGTCCGAGAAGTGATCGGGAGTAGGTAAACTTCATGTTTCAAAACACTATATAACACGTGCGCTTATAGCACTTGACAATTTCAATGTATTTCTCTCGGAAAGCAGGTTTTCGAAGTTCCGGAATTTCTAGGAATCCGAATTGTGAGGTCTCAATCGTTTTAAATTGGACCTTCGATTTTTTTTTTTTTGAAATAATTTGTTCGTGCTTTAAGTTTTCAAGTTGGATCCCCAAAAAAGGTCTGCTCTTATTTTCCGTGAAAGCCGTTTTCGTAGTTTAAATTCTTTAAATTCCCAACAATTTTGTTATTATGATTATTTTTAAAAAAAAATTTTCTGCTCAAATGAAAAAATACCTGGAGATATTGCTGAGAGGTAACCCCTAATGTCGTTAATGAATTTGACGTGTGTAATCCATGATGCGTCGTCATGTTGTGCTGAATGAGAAAATGTTATTTTTAGTTCCATAAGAGTTGCAAAAATAGCTTTGAATTTGTATACGGTTTTAATGTTTCTTTTTAGTGCAAACATCAAAATGTCAAACACAATGTCATCAAATGCCCGACAACCGAGGAAAATTCCTGCGAGGCCAAAGATAATACTTCCAGTAAGGGGTCAATACGGTGACTATTCACAAACACCCGTAGGATATGTTGCTACTCCATATGGTCATTCGCCTATGCTAATGACTCCTGTTGCTGGTCAAACGAGTGCCATATATGATAAAAAGGCAAGCGGTTTTATGTTCACGCAATTTCGAGGGATTAAGGATTTGACGAAAACTGGATTGAGCGTGGGAGAAAAAAGCGCATTTTGGCTCTACGAAAAGGTATGAATAGAAATTATGATAGTCATATTATTAGAAATACTCAAAACTTTGCATTATTCAATGAAAAAAAACACATGAAGAATAGAACAAGATTGGTGTTTTGAGTAAGGGGTCGGGGTCGCTCATTGGATACGTTAATGGTTAGGGGGTGAGGGTGTCTCGCCGTAAACTACGGTGGGCAACGAAGGCTTGGGATGGCGGGGTTTGAGTCAAAGTAACCTTACGAGCGAAGTTTGAATTCTCTTCTAGAAAAAAATTATTAGATAAGATTGCAAGCGATTGGAAAAGAAGTCAGTCGTTCCTAATTGTGTTTCTTAATAAGGTCGTACTGATTGAGAACGATTGAGGCTGACTATCGTTGCCTATCGTTCTCATTTGGGACACGAAATAACGTACATTGGCCATTTTGTTAGCGGCAGCACACTGATCTCACGAGAGTTATTTGAAAACAGTTATTTACTTTTTAAAAAAAATTAAATCTATGTAGAAAATGTTTCAAAAGATTTCAAATACTTTCATCGTGATCAAGAAGCTATCGCCAACATATTTGCCAACAATTTATTTTGTAGTCATTTTTATAAGTTTTGCATATTATTTGTCATTCCATTTATTTGATCTAATTTGGTTACGTCCTATTTTTTAAATATTTTGATACTTCCGTTCAATTATTAGACAGGTTATTAACACTTAATTATTAGATCAATTTATTGATTTTCTTTTTAAATTTCGAAATTTGATTTTCAAAGTGCGAAAGTGCAGAAAAATGTCACATTTGAGAGCATTAGAAAATCGAGGAAAATTCCATTTCTAGGACGTAAGATTTAATTTAATCGAATCAGACGTATTTAAACGTCTTTCAATTTTTATTTTATATTAGCTTAAGTAACTTTATCGTCAAAACAATCCAGAAAACAAAAATCGATTGGATGCGTTTCAATTGGCAATATGATTTTTTTGAATCGGCATTCTTAAAAGGAGTTTACCCATTGACACCGATTGGCTGCATAATGTGATAAATTGTTAAAGCAGTATTTTTTAGCTTAGCCAATATTTCGAAACTTGCTCGTAATTCGCACAAAATATTGAAATTAATGCGTCTATGAATTTTATTAAATCAATAATATTTAGTGCATACTTGTGAATTTATCAATGAAACATAAAAACCTATTTGTTCTGAAAAATATTTTTAGTCGCACGCAATTTTCACAGATGCAAGTGTTGGAGGAGACATTTTTGCTAAAATATTGTAGGGAACACTTTAGCCTTCAATGGGACATAACTTCTGCGCGCACTGCAATACTGACTTAATCTAAGGCAAACCTCTTCGGCCAAACATACTGAAATAGCATCATTTTTCTCAGTATTCTCAAACATTGTGCAGGAAAGACGTGATTTTTGCATATTGTGCATCCAATGTGACACATTCCAAAGGTATATTTTTGGGATTTGGCCTAACAGTTATATGTTATATCTTTTCATGAGGGCGTTCGTAATGCCTGTAAGCCCGGTAAGGAGGTGTAAATTGGAAGGAATTAAAATGATTTCGGAAATGGTCGAAAACGATATCGTTTTGGATTTAAAACGTAACCGCATACATTTGAATTCACTTTGTCCCCAAAAAATTGGTTTTATTTTAATCCTGCTTAATTTTACTTAATGATTAAACATATTTTTATTCTCTTGAGAATAGTGGAATTGAAATGAGTATGATTCTGCTTAATGCTATGAGACGACCTGAAAGATGAAGTCAATTTAATTTCCTCCATGAAGTATTAATTCCTAACATTGAACAAGATAAAGCTGCTAACTATCAAGCAGCACATTGTTGACAAAATACGGGTATTATCTGACGCAAGGAGAAGAATAAATGAGAGGGAGGGATAGGTCAAGGAGAATCAACAGTTTCTCGCTGACCCATCGTGCCTTTTCAGTGATCTCCCTGTTTCTCTTAGAAATCCGCCTAAATCTGAGAAGGTGGAGACTTTTTGGAGAAACATTTACGAAGTTCAACACACATCGTATGAAGATACTGACAGCGCCATGCGTTTTGAGGAGCTGTGCGACAATCTAATTATGTCCGACGAACAATGCCCAATAGTCACTACCGAAGAGGTAAAGAGAGCACTGAGGGGCACGAAGAACTTCCACGCTGTTGGACCAGATGGTATCCAGAACTTCTGATGGAAGAAGCTCACTTCTACACACCAGCATCTGGCCCAGATCTTCACCTCATATTTGAAGTCGGAGACGCTCATTCCGCAATGGCTGGTGTTAGGATGCACTGTCCTTCAAACGAAGAAAGGCGACCTGTCCAACCCAAGGAACTACAGGACAATAATGTATCTGATCACACTGTAAGAGATCTTAACAGTTATCCTAAGCGATAGGATTGTTCGGACCATTGGACCTGGGTAGAGAGAGATTAACGAACAAAGTGAATTGAAAACAGGCTCACCAGTCTGTTGGGAGAACCTGATGATCGATAGGAGGGTCTGCAAATACACTTTAGTCTACTAGCGCAATCTATCGATAGCCTGGAATGATTACCGGAGAGCTTTTGATTCAACCTTTCATAGACTTTATCATCTGCCTACTGAAAAGATTGAAGGTACATCCACACATTGTGAGATGCATAAAGAGATTGATACCACTTTCGAAAACCAGATTTACTATCTCATCTGGAAAACATCGTGTGACAACTCATGGCGTCACCTTTCAGAGGGACATCTTTCAGGTAGACACCATCAGTCCTCTCCTCTTTTGCTTCACACTTCTGCGACTAATTCTCGCACTGCGCAATACTCATGGGTAACTCTGCGGCATATCTTATAATCATGAGCCGCTAAGAGTCATCATGTGTATATAAATATGAGTATATGAATATAAGCCACCTTGAGTCACTTATGTATTTTATATGGATGATTTAAAGTTCTATGCTTCTGGAACAGAGTATCTCAAGGATGATCTGAGGATCGTTGAGGGGTACACATGAGAAATTGGTATGGAATTGGGATTCGGCAAGTCTGCCACGGTTCATCTGAAGCGAGGACGACTTGCTGGAGTTCGCGACGACCCTGAGCTCGTGAATAGTAGTGCTATTAGATGCGTCAGCGCTGGAGACACCTACCTATAAAGAGGCGTGTTTGAAAACCGCATTCAGGATGTAACGTCAGTGACGGAGGCTTTATTAAAAAGATACAACAGTTTCCTTTGACACATTGGCTCTTTGAATTGCCGCCGTTGATTGAAATATCTGCGAGTAATATGCTTTCCGTCCGATTCTACTCCATTCGTTTAAAGTGGTTTCATGGACGAAGTACGAGCTCACGGTCCTCGACATCACCATACGTAAGATCAGGCCTATGAAGAAGAGCTTGCATATCAACTCGTATGTTCCGCGCTTATAAATTTCATGCCGTGAAGGCCGGCGCGGACTTCTAAATATGCAATGTCCTTACAAGCGAATTATCCTGGGCACAGCTCACATCTTCGTAAACAGAAGAAATCCGCTTCTGGCAATGACCGGCAATCACGAGATAATTGGCGAGGGAACGTTCCTTCACAAAGCCGCAGAGCAGGCGGCCGAGATACTTGTCCTAGATCTTAACATCAGGAGTAAGAAAAGTGCATTACTTCATCTAGATTTCTCACTTCTGAAAGCACGGGTGCAGAATGCTGAGGACAAAAACGCTTGCTTTCCTCTAATTATGTAGACTAAATCCAGGGATAAAGGATTTCATTTTCGCGTGCCAGAACGGTTTCATTTTCACTCTGGCACAGCGTAGTCGCATTCAGCGTCAAAATGTTCTCAGCTATGGATGCAGTGCGTGTCATGTGCACTTTGAGCACGTTAAACACATACTAGCCGGGTGTCCTCATCACGCGGGAATGACTTATATCAACAGATAACTTATATCCATAGAATGCGGCCCTAAGAGTGCTTTCCTGTCATTTCTGTCGTTCTTACGCTGTTGGCCGCGGTCATGCACTGCCGAACGCTCTGGAGGAGATAGAGTCAATCGTCGAGAACGAGAAGTGCCGAATTTACTGTCACTACCAATTCTCGCCAATAGTTTCTGTTGAACACTCGAGGCCCGACAACCTCCTCCTTGATTTCGAAAAACGAACCATGTTCGAGACCGAATTCTCGGCTTCGTCCGGCAGCAGCGTGACAGTCAAAAGGGAGAGAAAAGAGGAGAGGTATCGAGATCTTATAAGGGAGCTGCGGCGCATGTTCCGAGAATATTTTGTGAAAATGATTTTCCTTGTGATCTGCGCTGACGGAGGCGTGAATTAATCACTGGTTCGTAACCTTCAAGCCATACTTGCGTACGAGAAACATGTCTTACTCGCAGCTCCCTTATAAGGTCTCGATACCTCTCCCCCTCTTTCTTCTCCTTGACTGTGATTTTGATGTCGGCCAGGGCCGAGAATTCGATCATCGACATAGTTCGTTTCTCTTTTTCAAGGAGTAGGATGTCAGACCTCGAGTGTACAATAGGCACATTCAGCCTAAACTGGTAGTTATAGTAAATTTTGCACAAATCATTCTCGACAATTAACTCTATCTCACTGGGAGCGTTCGACAGAGCAGGGTTGCGGTTAACACCATAAGAACGACAAAGATGACAATTGTCTTGTCGTAGAGCTGTTCGGGGAAGTTTTCGACCTATACTTTTTTCACTCAGGCTTTTAGAATTGAGGCATCTAGATGAAGTAATGCACTTTTCTTATTTCTGATGTTAAGATCTAGGCCAAGCGTCTCCGCCACCGGCTCCACGGCTTTGTAAAGGAACGCTCCTTTGCCAATCATTACGTAGTTCCTGACTTTTTTCAGGAAAGGATCTCTTCCATTCGCCATGATGTGAGCTGTACTCAAGATGATTCGGTCATAAAGACACTTGATATTTAGGAGTTAAGTATTTGGAAGACCGAATCTGTCGAAGGAGATGCTTGTTTCTGCTTCGGATAGCCTCCTTCATTGATTTTATATCCTAGATGCGGATTTTCGGCAGGCCTATCTATAGGTAGGTCTCTCTGGCGCCAAGGCGTCTAATAGCACTCCTTTCACGAGCTCAAGGCCGTCCTGAGCGCTAGCAAGTCGTCCTCGCTTCAAATGAATCTTGGCACACTTTTCCTATTCAAAGTTCATACTAATTCCTCGTGTGTACCCCTCGACGATATTTAGAGCATCCTTGAGATGCTGCGTTCCAGTCATCATCATCTTCGAGTCATTCATATAAAATATATGAGTGACTTTATCTCACGATTATTAGATTCGCTACAAATGCACCTATGAGAATCGCGTAGTGCAAGAGATAGTGGCAAAAGTGTGATGCAAGAGAGTAGAGGGCTCATGGTGTCACCATGAAAGACACCCCTCTAGAAGATGATGCTGTTAGTTGTCATGCGATGCTTTCCATATGAGACAGTAAATCTGATTTTCTAAAAGGACATCAATCTTTCTATGCATCCCACTACGTGTAGATGAACCTTCAAGCTTTCCAACAGACAGATAATGAGTCTATGGGAGGTCGAATCGAAAGCTTTCTTGTAATCAAACCAGGCCATCGACAGATTACGATTTTGGGCTGCTACGCTTCTCTCCTGTTCACCTTGTCCGTAAATCTCACTCCATACAAGTCTAATTGCTCGGACTTGAGCGGATTATTGATAGAAACAAGGGTATCACTGGAGAGCCGCGATGGGTCAGCGAAACCTGCTGAGTCTTCTCGACCAATTCCTCCCTCTTCTATATTCAACTCTTCGCGTCAGATAACACCCGTATTTCGTCAACAATGTGTTGCTTGATAGTTAGCAGCTTTGACTTGTTCAACGCGTGACGGTGGATCTTCAGTTCGTGAGCGAACTTTTGGATCCTTACCATAAAGGTCTTATTAGGTGTTATGTATTCAATTACGCACTGAATACGGGACGCGCTCTGTCTAGCCCAGTCAATCTTCTTGTTCATTTTATGTATGCGTTTTTTGGTCTTTTGAATAATCGTCGGCTTTATCCTTCGACTTGAATCGGTCAAAGCTCTCGCCGCAGCATGAACTGAACAAGTGTTTCTGGTGAAAAAATCTTACTTCTACACGTCAACACCTGGCCCGGATCTTTATCTCATATTTCATGTTGGAGACGCCCATTCCGCAGTGGCTGGTGTTAGGACGCACTGTACTCCTACCAAAGAAAAGCGACTTGTGGAACCCAAGAAACTGCAGGCCAATAACTTGTCTCTATACGCTGTATAAGACCTTCTCAAGTATCCTGAACGACAGGATTGTTCGGAAAATTGGACCCGCCTGCAGAGGGATCTACGAACAACGTGAAACGAAAAGAGGTGTAGCAGGCTGCCGGGAAAACCTGCTTTCGATTCAACCTCCCATAGACTTATCACCTGTCTTTTGGAAAGCTTGAAGGTTCATTCACATATAGAGGGATGCATAGAGAAACTGATGCACGGAAGGTTTTACTGAAATGTAAAAGATCAATCCTTGTCAATGGAGTAAACGTTTGCTCCTCTTGCATCGTCCGGACTTAATTCAGACACAGAGGGTTTTATTTTCGCGTGCCAGGACGGTGTCATTTTAACCTTGCTATAACGTAGCCGCATCTCACGTTGAAAAGTTCCCAGTGACAGGTGCGGAGCGTGTCACGCACAGTCTGAGCACCTACAGCACATACTATCTAGGTGTCCCACTCAAGCGGAAACGACATAACTCCACAGGCATAATGCGGCCCTAAGAGTGCTTTATTACCATCTTTGTCATTCTTATGGTGTTCACAGCGACCCAGCCCTGCCAAACGCTCCCAGAGAGATAGAGTCAATTGTCAAAAACAAGATGCGCAAAATTTACTGGAATTCCCAGTTCCGGTTCGCAGTCCATAATAAATACTCGAGGCCTGACATCGTACTCCTTGACAAAGAGAAACGAATTATATTCGTGATCGAATTCTCGGCTCTGATCGATGCCAACATCACATTCAAGGAGAAGGAAGACGGGGAGAAATGGCGTGACCTCATAAGAAAGCTGCGGGGAACATAACGAGAATATTTGGTTAAAATTATTGTCCTTGTCAACGGTGCTCTGGGTGCTGCGAAATCATTACTGGTTTGTAACGTCGAAGCGATGCCCGCGTGCCAGAAAAATACCAAGGCACTTGCGAGATGGATACAGAGAGCTGTTGGTTTCAGGTCGCTCCGTGTCCTCAAGACTCACGAGTGTTCCACCGACTCTTCATCATGATTCCACAGTATCATCTGGTCGCCCATGTCACGGTTGTGAGGCGCGGCTATATGTGCAGTTAACCGCTGTTCTACTGGAAGCCAGTGTCATTTTCCTGGCCAGTGGTGGCCCCC
>JAUMHM010031885.1:0-16077 GCA_032362435.1 Melikaiella ostensackeni
AGTCCAATAATTATTTATTTATTTACATGAATATATATATATATATATATATATATATATATATATATATATATACCAAATAAATACAAATTATGACATTTTGTTAAATTTTTCAAAGCGAATTTAAGATATTTGTAAACGTAAAAATCCATAGATTATGATTATTTTACTTTCGAATCTCTAGTTTGGAAATTGAAAAAAAAAATTATATTTGAAGCTCTTGCATCTGGCCACTGCACTGTAATCTTACTACAAGAATCCTTCTTACCTAATCAATTAGCCGCTCTGCGCTAGTGGAGCGTATATTCCCCCAGCTACTCATGGGCATATAATCGAGAATAACTTAAATAAAAGCATGTATGAGGAGTTATGAGGAGGGGAGTTAGAATTCGCCGAGAAACCTGTCAGGAGTCACAGGACGGAGGCGCGATACGACAGGGAGAATATGGAGAAACAGGAGGAGCATATTAACAAGCTGAAGAACCGCAGGAAACCGCAAGGTCAAAAGTCTCCAGCATGGGGACTCAGGTGCTGGAACAAGCTGAGGCAACTCTCGCACCCACTTAAGGGAAGAAGAGCAAAAGAGCTAGCGCGAGTTTCAAGGAGACCGGCGCATCCAGACTGGCGTCAAAGAAGCTGAAGACTTAGGTTCAGGGAGTTGGACCCGCAGCAGCAACGAGCGATATTGGGGAAAAGAAACCTAGCAGCAGACCTCAGGAGAAAAAAGAGATCAAGAGACGAGCTCGGCCCGAGGTGGCTCTGATAAAATCAGCCAAGGGCTCAAGTCATGCCGAGGTCCTTAGGAACCTCAAGATACGGTGAAGCCGGACACCATTGGTGTTAAAATCAAGGGTGGAAGGCAAATCAGGAACGGAGACATGCTGATCGAGGTATCAAGCGAGGCAGAGTGCAGGGAAAAACTGACCTCTGCCATCGGGGATACTGTAGGGAACGGGAGGAACGTGCACGAGCTAGTTTTCCTGCATAGAAGTTGAGGTGTAGAATCTCGATCTGACAACGAAGGAAGAGGAGGTTTGAGAAGCCGTAAGAAGAAATTTCGTCGAGAAGGCGACAGGAGATATCAAAGTGAGAAGTCTGAAAGCCTATATGGAAGTGAGTGAGGAGATCGCTGCAGGCTTCTCCGGTCGGGACACCTCAAGGTGGGTTGGATGTCCTGCAGAGTCAGGAAGAATGTGGAGGCTGCTAGGTGCTATCGCTGCCAAGGATACGACCATTTGGCAGCAACCTGCACTGGATCTGATAGAATAGCAAGTGCCCGGAGTTGCACTGTTACTTCTGCGCCGCTAAACAGAACTGGTCATCATCAAGGGACAGCACGATACGGGGCGTTCCGCGATGCAGCACTCAAGAGGAAGCTAAGAGGATCTGCCCGATGAGCCAAGCTGGCTGAAGAGGAGGACACCGAAGCACGGCGAAATAGCCGATAACCCAGGGTTCTGAAGTAATGAGATAAGCGGTCCCGAAGTTTTGGTTTGGCAGGAAGAGGTTTTCGTGGTTTTAGTGGGTATTATCGTTTTTCAGGCCGGGTTGGGCCTACTCTTTCAGGGCAGTCTCTGTAGTTCCTTGCTATTTAGGAAAATTTTGATTATTTTTAGAAAACCAAGCTTATGAGTCTTCAAAAAATTTATGAGCGCTACTTGGATCTTTAAAAAGTGCTACATGAGTACTCGAAGCGATAAATCTCAGAAGTTTGACTGAGCCTGAGAATATTTAGTGAATCTGCAGTAAAGATGTATCGGTAGGCACCATATAGGAAGCCCGGAGAGCGCAGACTCGAAGTCCTGCGACCTGATTGACCCTGCTATCCGAACTGCATTTCAAATTTATTTTAAAAAGAAATCTATTTTATGCATTAATTTGTATCATTCCTCCTTCCTGAAGCAATTTTTACAAATAATTAATGTAGGTGAACATATTTTTTATGATATTTATGATACATTTTCATAACAAATGTTCACTTAAAAACAATTCTCTCAATAAAATAATGAAATAACAAGAAAATATAAATGAAATAAAAATTTTATGTCGTTTTAGCTATATACAAACACTTCTTAAATATTTGAAATGAACATTTTTTACATTCACCTACAAGTTTCATACAAAGGAACATTCAAATTCAAATAAATTAAGGATTATAAAAAATCGAAAAATGGGAAAAGGTGTACATTTTTTCACACAAAAAATTGACTAATTTTTTTCATTCGTTTACTCAATATAGTAGAGAAATTGCGGAGAGACCGTTGTTTGTCCGTTAACCTAGGTGAGACAGAACTTACGGTTTTCACCAGAAGAGGAAAACCTCCTGACCTTAGAAAACCCAAACCCTACTGTAGGGAAGTAGAATTTTTGAGAACAGCAAAATATTTGGGCGTCATATGTGACCCCAAATTAACCTGAAAACTTCATGTTAACTTCGCAGTAGAGGAAGCTAGGATAGCTTTGTGGACCTACAGGGACGCACGCAATAGGGAAAACTTGGGGGCTAAGACCCAATATTACTTACTGGTTGTGTACAATGATAATAATCAGACCAATTGTAGCATATGCATCAGTGATCTGGTTGCCAAGGACTGAACTAGTTAGTACTATAAAACAACTAAAAAGCCTTCAAAGGGTTTTATGCCTGGCGATCACTGGTGCTATGAGAGCAGCATCAAGAGAAACTCTTGAGGTCATTCTGGTCAACCCGCCGCTGGACCTTTTCGTATGAAAGGTTGCAGCGGAGGAGGTCTGAAGTCTCCTGGTAGAAGAATCAAAAGACTTATTTGAAACGGGGGTTGGCATCTTCATGAAAAAGCCCGTGGCTGAAATTTAAATAAAACAGGGCACATTCCCTGCAGTATTTCAGGGCGAAATAATAGCTATTGAGACTTATGTTGAGGAAATTTGTGAGCGGGCATACGAAGGCCAACACATTTACATTTGTTTTGACGGTCAAGCTGCGCTTAAGATTCATGCAACTGAAGAATTTACTTTCATGAAGATATTGAAAAAAGTGATAAAGCAAATGCACTAGCTAATACGGAAGCATCGCAATTTCTGATTGGTGTGGAGCCCTATTGCGGTATCTCGTACGTATCAGCGAAAAGAGCCATTGAAAAATGGCTCTCGAAAGAGCATACGAGATATTAGAAGGGAACCAAAAAACTGGTACATTCGAAGGAATTTATATCTAGTACACGTAGTGAGGGGGCCAAAGAACTATTGACTATGGAAGGAAGGCAGGTTAAGGTACCAGAAGAGCTACTTTCTGGTCATGGTCATATGAGGATTGGAGACAAGCCACATAGTCCGAAGTGTGATTTTCGCGATGGGACAGCTCCTGTAGAGTAGTATACGCCTTCATGGTAAAGACTGTTCTCATAGGAGATGAGTTACCGCAGTGTGAATTTTCGAATTCATTGAATCAAAATGCCTTGACATAACTGAAATGTTTCACATGAGACTCCTTGAGCCCTCGAAGTGAAACGGATTTCGCACAACGAATTAAATGCTTCCGTACTCAGGGACTTTATCTTCTTGTTATAATTACAGACACACAAAATAAAAAAAGTGTCATGTGCAGTGAATCAGACCACCATAACTATATGTTTTTGGCGTCGTTGAATCCGAATCTGGTATCAGATAATTTCTGCGCGCGCTTGCTCACCACTTTCAACCACCCGGGCGGCCGTGCCGAGTGAGCATGCTTCCCAAAAGAACGTGATAACGCTTGAGATAGGCGACTGAAATAATTTTTTCAATTCAATCCTAGGTTTTTTTTTCGAAAAATGGCCAAAAGGGCTCATTTTCTCAAATTCCTGACCTGGTGGAGCAAATCTGATACCAGACTCGAATTCAGCGACCCCAAAACCATTAAATAGGTATGGTGGTCAAGGTCACTGCACATGACACTTCTTAACCTTGTGTGACTGTGTTATCAGTGACTATTGAGAAAATTCTTTCTGCTGCTGCATGTGAATGTTCAAGGATGAAAACACTTTGCATTAATTTCTTGAGATTAGGGGAAAACACATATTTCTTTCCTGGATCTTTTAGATTTGTATGATAGGACCAAAATCCAAAATTTATTTTTCTTCTTGATTGGAAATCTTTGGTGATAATAACAATTCGTCTTTCAAACCTGATGAGTTATATGCTCTAAAATAGGCAGCGATGTCGGAAAGATCTGGTTTTCCTGCTTAAGATGTCACTTTTAACACTGCTCCTAGTTCAATGAATTCCAGATTTGAAAGCAAAGAATCGCTTATTGAAAATCATGGTTGTATTTCCTTGAATGCTGTTCTATGTTATTTGAGACAAGTTTCCCTAACTGGTCGTAGAATATCAGGTGAGTATTTTTCTAAAACCTCCTTGCATTCTGTTCCTAGGCGAACGGAGCCCAAACAAACACAGTAGCTGGAATCGTCAACATCAATATCTACGATTTCCATTAAAAATTCTGGTTGCAGGAAATTTTCTCAGATTTGCGTGACAAATGGGGAACAGAGGTCAGTCATTTGGTGAATCCGGATTACTTGAGATTGAAACAGAGAGTTGAAATTGTTGAAATATAAGTAAATTTAGCTTTGTCATATAAGTATGCAAATGGGTGTGACTGAGCATCACTGGACGAGTTGAGCGTCCCTGAATAGGAAGCGTCCACGAGCGAAGCATCGCGTACGTAAGTAAGATGAAATTCGGTGCTCAAGCGTGAAAATACTCGGTGCTCCAGTATCAATTTGAAGTACTGTGTTTAAATAAACTATAGTGCTCGATTGAGTAAACCCCTAATAACTCATATTTTATTCCACATCTAAAATTAACAGAAATCATCACAAAAATTCAAAGCATACCCCAAAAACATAGTAAAAGCTCTTACTGATGTATCTCTCAAAAGACCCATTAATTTTGCTACTGGCTTGTTTGGAGGCTTCTTTGGATTTGTTTCTTTTTTTAGAGTTTTTCCATTTCTTGGTCTCTATTCTTTCCTCTGTTTTATTCATTTTCTTCTCGTCTTTGGTTCTTATGCCCCTACTGTTGAATTCACTTATATTTTTTCTGAAGGTTTCGAATCACTTCCTCTTGATTACTTTGGTGCAGGCTCTTCTGGTTTGAGGAAATCTGAATCGTTACGCTTCTTTGAAGTTTTGGGTTCCACTGCCTTTGAACCGTTTGGTTTCATCATTTCTAATTCTAATTTTTTTCCTCTGGCTCTAAATGGCCTACTTTCATCATTTTGTATTTTGGCCCTGATTCTTTGATTTGGCGCTAGTTCCTTGACTTCTTCTTTCTTTTTTTTACTTGACTCTCAAAATATATATCTAGAACATTCTTATGATTGACCATGCACTTGGCGCATTGCTGGACAGATAGCCACCTAGTGTTGGATAGTTTCATAATGCTCTGCTTCGGTACATATCGATACTTTTCTTAAATTTTATTTGAAGTTCAGCATTGATTCACATTTCCAAATACGTACGTTGAACCTCCCCTAATCAATTATTTGCAATTACTTAGAATGTCTGCACACCCATGTTTTGGAATTATAGCTGTAATATGGCAAATGCTGGTCATGGAAATTAAATTAGAAACATCACTGGAGCATTGTCGCAAGCAAGCGAAACAATAATCTCTAGTGGAATATTCTCTTCAGCCGAACATTTTTTAAATGCTTCAAATATTTTTGAGGCAGGTTGCTCAAGTAATCAGATAAGCACTCATCATGGCTGTATTTTTATTTTTGCCTTCTTGTAGATAATCGCTACTTGTTTACATTTCTTTCAGTTTCTGGCATAGAAACGATGTGAAATTATAAAAGAGAAAGTAACAGGGGGGGTGATCCTCAGAATGTAATAAAGGGCGCAATTGAAAGAGTTACGTTGGAAAAATTTTCAGTAAATAGAACAGGCAAAGATTTTAATATCCTGCAATGCACCCTCGTTAGACACACCGTAAAATTTAATGGAAGCTGCGAATGAGGCCACAAATAAAGAGGACATAAAAAATATGCACATTGGTTATACAAGACACAGACAATTAAATAGTAGTTCTTTGTAACTTTCGTTTTTATTTTTTGCCTTTTGTGTCAGTTTTCTGATTTTTAATTTTTGTTTTGGTATAGACAATCTCTGACGTCCAGTAGAGTCTCCTAATCGAATATTTAAAAAAAGCAGCCGACATTTATTTCGATTTTACTCCAAAAGAAGTAAGAAAACTCGCATTTCAGTAAGCGAAAGAAATTGGGGTTAAATTTCCTGAATCTTAAAGCGACAGAGGGATGGCTGGAGCTGATTGGTTTTCTTCCTTTCACAAAATACATTCCGATTTATCAATTGGGACACCAGAAGCGACGAGTCTGGTACAGGCGTCAAGTTTAATTTCTATCAATATCTCAAACAATTACATAAATCTTAAGACTGTCGTCGACACAGGAAAATTTTAAGTAGATGATATTTGAAACGTGGATGAAATTGGGGTGACAATGCAGAAACCAAACCAAATTTTAGCTCGGCGAGGTTTCAAAGAAGTTGGAAGGATGATGTCTATGGAAATAGAACTTTAGTTACGTTGGCGGTTGCTGTGTCGGACAGTGGGAACTCGACTTCTCCATTTTTCGTAATTCCTAGAGTTCGTTTCAGTGCACGTTTTCTCAATGATGCCCCAGTTGGAAGTGCTGGAGTTGCAAATCCCTCAGGCTGGATGAACGAGAAAAATTTCATAAAATTCTCCTCGACAATTACGATTCGCATCTTCCGACTGAAGATTTGGATTATTACAAAGAAAATGGGACCACTGTTCTTTTCTTCCCACCGCACCGCAGTCACAAATTGAAGCCATTGGACCGAAGCGTCTACGGGCCTCTCAAAAAGCATCGTTATTTCTGCTTTGCCTTCAGTTTGTACGCCAACGAACGTTCAAGCAGGCTTTCGAGTTCTTGGAATATCGTCTTTTAACCCTAGCATTTCTACTGGAGCTGATTTCATGCCAGCGTCTTCGATGGACCGAGCGAATCCAAAATTGGAGTGCCCACAGATCCAGCATCAAGACAATGAAGGAAATCTAGAGCAGGTCGATGTACGGATGTACGGATCAGATCATGAAAATGATCTTTCAGATCTGACATCACAGCGCGAACCCATGAAAGGCATTACTCCGTAAGACGTGAGGCCACTTTTAAAAGCTCCTGGAAGACAGGAGACTCCATCGAGACGAGGGC
The DNA here is from genome assembly GCA_032362435.1 of Melikaiella ostensackeni. Lineage (NCBI taxonomy): Eukaryota > Metazoa > Arthropoda > Insecta > Hymenoptera > Cynipidae > Melikaiella > Melikaiella ostensackeni. The sequence continues at coordinate 7,220 of JAUMHM010031885.1, forward strand.
GGAAAAGGCGTTCGTCGATGATTTTGACAGATTCGCCAATTCTGAGGGCTCCGAGAGAAGAGAGAGGTGCAAAGAAATAAAAAATGGAATAATCGGCGAAAAGAAAACCAAAGCAGCAGAGGAAAGACTTGCAAACGGAGCTCAAAAGAAGGCCCACAAATCTCAAAAGGACGCAAACAAAGGTAAAAAGGACGCGATCAAAGCTAAAAAGGACGCGATCAAAGCTAAAAAGGACGCGATCACAGCTTAAAAAGATGCGGAGAAGAGACGGACGGCAGAAGCGTCGAAGAAAAAGCCTGCTTCGGCTCCAAAAGAAATGAACACAAGGTTCAGGGAGAAGCATGCCTGGCTAATTAGTCCTGGATCCGGGTTGGCCAGTTGGCCGATTTGCCGCCACTTGCTCAACTGTTTCGGTATTTCAGGAGTTAAAAATTATCTTTTTAACTCGGAATAAATCATTAAACTTATTGACCTTTCTTTTACTGTTGTTAATAACAAATGCGACAAAGATCGAAATACAGAGATAATGAATAAAGAGAGGTTAGAACTGCTGACTATGTTAAATATGTCCGAATGGAGGCACTGATCGCAGTAAATGCTGCAAATCAGTCAGTTAGTAATAAATGGTTGACAGTATTTTTGTGGATTTTTCTGTGACGTATTCGGCTGTCTATTTTCTAATTCGCAAAATTACAGTCCGCTTTCCCAAGCTAACGCTACTCTTCCGAAATAATTATCGACAATATTTGAGTTAATGGTGTTCTTATAATAATCATGCAATTATTATTTTTAATTGGATCAGAAATTTTCAAAACCGGTTTGCAGAATTAGGTTATTACAGGTGTCATTTTACGATTCCATTGATATACAAATTTTTTTAGTATATTTTTTGGGATTTTTTTGTATTAACGGCGGTCTTCAAAAACAGTTCAGAGCTAGTGTTCGTGGTCTTATTTTCCTTATGATTTATTTGATCTCAAATGTGGAAAATGAATAAACTATCACGACATGAACTCTCAGTGGGCTTTTGTGCTCCGCAAGTTGTGAAAATGTATGAATGGAGACTTTAGAGCCGATTAGAGGAATTTTGGTATTTCAGAAGTTATAAATTGGCTTGATAACTCGAAATAAATTCTCTCGTGTCGATATGTATTTAATGTATTTGATGAAGACTTGTTAGTAGAGTTAGTTAGTTAGTTAGTTAGTTAGTTAGTTAGTAGTAGACTTGTTAGTTATTCTAGACTTGGTATATGTAAATCGCATTCTAGTGCTTTGAATCCAATTCTTGGAAGTTTGGGATAAATTGTTAAATATGTTATTCGCAGATTTACACTCATTAATTATCTTCTATAACAATTCAAGAAATCTTTCACCCAGTGCATTTTTTGGAGTCAGGGTGGCTCGAAAGGATCGAGCTAATTTGAATTTGAATATAAATTGAAATATAATAGATTTGTAATTAAATATTAAAATATAATTTACAAGAACCTCTGAAACAAAAAAGTACGATTTTAGAATTGCGATTATATAAATGGAATTTAACAGATTTTCCGTCAATAGAATTTTTAATATGGCTGGCGCTCAGCTAAAATAAAAAGATAATTTTTAGTGACAGGTCGTGACACCGAACCTGGTCACGTATTTTATTTGAGGATAAAAAAAGCTGGGAATAATCAAAATCTAAATCATTTGAAGAAAAATTTGCTTCGTTATTTTTTTTCAAAAGAGATCTACCGCAATATTTTTATTGAAAAACTGAAAAAATGGTCTTTTTTAGAATACTTTTTTCTTTACCATTTTTTCTCTTCATGCTATAATCTCACAGAAATGTATGTGGAACGTCAAGAATGTTAAACGGGAAGAGTCCAGACACACTTTAGTAGTGGATGTTGGATACCATCCACTGAACATTTCATATAGAATCCAGGGAATGTATCTCCTGTGATGTGACTCTTAAACTTGTTATTGATCGACTGAACTACATACATACTGTATACAGGTATAGATATAGATATGGCTAATATTGTGCAAATACCGATAAAAACTCGTAATAATTTTGTTAATTATCTAAGAACAAAGCCGATTTTGTCGCATTTCTTGATATACACTGTCACGGGGTATTTGATCCCTCGCACAATTAAGTACCAAATTCAATTTATTTACTATAAACTAATCAAAATTAGGAGTTTTGATTGGAGAGTCAAGATATCCCTCATGAAATGGGCGGGAATCCTCTAATAACAAATTTACCCTGAATAAAAAATGCTGTATAAGTTGTACAAATTTAATTTTTGAAAAAGCATGAAAGCAGTTTCGAGTACTTTTGTAGCTTAATCAAACCGGGAAAGGAGAATCCTGATAGTCCGGTAAAAAGGTGTTGATGAAAATGAATAAAATGATTTTGAAAATGGTCCGAAATAGCATTTTTTTTATCCAAAACGTTACAAATTCGACGATATTTGAAATCATTTTAATTTATTTCAATCCACTTACGGTTGAACGGAATTGTTCGGATTAAAACGTTGACAATTGATACTTCATGGAGAAAGTTGAATTGACTTCATCTTTGAGATCGTCATTTGGCATTAAACAGGATTATACTGATTTGAATTTTACCCTTCTCAAAAGAATGAAAACGTGTTGAATCATTCGGGAAATTTGAGCAGGATTAAGATGAGATCAATTTTTTCTGGAGAAAATTAATTAAAGTATGTGTAGTAACATTTTAAATCCAAAACAAAGTCGTTTTTGACCATCTGTGAGATCATTTTAATTTATTCCAATTTACATCAAACCGGGAGGAGCACCCCTTCCGAGAAAACCCTTATGAAAAGTGCGGCGCGTACCCCTGAAAAGACGGACTTGAGATATAACAAAGCATATACTGTAACTTAATTATATTCTGTCTAAAAACAAATCAAGATACTATTTACAATTCTCTTTCGGCTTTATTAAATTATGAGAAGGGCAGACAGTAAGGAGCAATGACTTTGTGGATAAAAATGACCAAAAATAAATTTCCAGGGTGACGTTGAGAATATAATGCTTACCTTAAACATTTTTCATCTTATAGTAAAGCGTTTATTAACATTTTTTTAGTGCCAGGTGCAAATGCCTGTGATACCATACAATCGATATTATTAAATCCTTCACAAATTTCCCCTCCGATCTCATACCGTTGATAGAACACTGTCTCAATAATACTCACTTCTCTTTCAAAAACCAATTCTACGAACAAACCTCAGGAGTAGCAATGGGATCTTCAATCTCATCTGTTATAGCCAACATCATTCTGGAACATCTAAAACCTAAAATCTTTAACCAATCCAAGCTTAAAACGGAATTTTGGTGCCGCTACGCTGACGACACTTTTGTCATCTGAAGACATGGACTAGATGAATTACATAAGTTTTCCGATTTCATCAATCGATTACGCCCTAATATCCAGTTTACCATGGAAATTGAACAAAAAGGAAAATTGCATTTCTTGGACGTACTAGTTCAAAAAAAATCTGATAACACATTAGGACATCAAGTTTACAGAAAACCGACCGATACAAACAGATAACTACATGTCTCCTCCCACCACCACCCATCTCAAAAGCAATCGGTCATCAAATCCCATGTATACAGAGCTGTCTCCATATCGGATAAAGATAACATGCAAAAGGAATTACAAAACGTTAAGCAAATCCTAATACAGAACGATTTCACAAACAAACAAATTGATAGAGTAATAAGAAAATACCATATAAAAAACAAGTCAACACAACCTACTAAAGAAAGAGAGAGTAAAACGGTCACCATCCTACCCTTCATCCAAGGTATCACAGAACAAATAGAAAGAATTCTCAACAAACACAACATCCTAACCATCTTTAAACCACCTGCGAAAACAGCACAACTTCTAAACAACCCTCAAGATGAAAAGGCACCTCTCAGTGATCCGGGAGTATATGAAATCCCTTGCTCTTGTGGCAAAGTCTAGATTCGAGAAACCGGAAGAGCGGTGAGCCAACGTGTAAAAGAACATGAGAATGAAGTCAGGCTAAAACATTTCACGCGATCAGCACTAGCTGAACCTCATATAGAAACAGAACATAGCATTTTATTTGACAGATCAATCGTTGTAGCAAAAACATACAATATTTTTCCAAGAAAACATAGAACTGCAATCGAAATCTCAAAACACCTGATAACAAGATTCGGAGTTTTGCACACGACTGAACCCCGAAACACCTCCTTTTATTATAATGAATCATTGTGAAAGCATTGAATCTTTAATCACGCAAATTCTCCTTGATTCAGCGTAAGGTCATTCTTGAGTCAGCGCGATTCATTTTAGTTCATTTGCACTCTGAAGAACTCTCGCTGACTCAGTCTAGCGGGCCCATTGTCAGAAGATTAGACCTGGTTGAGAAAAATTAAAATTTTGTGAAATATTATTGAAATGAATTTTGATACGCGGGATTAGCTTCGTTATATTATTACGAGAATAACAAAAAAAATATATAGTTAAAAATCGGTTCATATCTTCAATTCTAGTTGATCTTTAGAAGTTTCTGTTCTTTTATCTTAATTTTTGATTTCTTGCATAAATTATTGGGGATGCTGAAGATAGTCTGAGACAAATGTTTTCCCTTTATAGGTCCTTCAACTGATCGAGAATAGAAGATGTGCAAGTTTTTAGAATTGTAAACTGAATTCGGGTTCAAAGAAAGTTTCTTGCAAAATATGTTTATGCTTTTTTTTACATAAATTATAGGACAGGTGCAAAAATGCGTATCAGAAGTCTTATGCGTGTTTCCATAATACGATTAGTTCTGAAAACGAATCTTCTAATTATCCATGAGCAATGCATGAGAATCGATTCTCATAATATGCTTTTTTTGCGTTTTTTGCAAAAACTATCAGGCTGACGAAAAATCGCATACGACAAAAATTGTTTATTCCAATAACACCTGACAGTTTCAAAAAAAATTTTTTTATAATGTCGGTAATTGAAGTAGATAGAGCATGATTTTCGAAAAAAATCTAATTAACAATATCTAGAGAACCACCATCAATTCACGATAGAACCTCATACCGTCGTATCCAGGAGATCATTCTGCGCAATATCTATTACAAAAATTTCGGGGACCTTCAAGCTCATGTGTTAAGTTGATTCGCATCATAAAATAAATTTGAAAAAGAGCGAATACAAATAATTACAGTTGTCTTGATACATGAAGCTTAGTTGTTGTGTAGTGTATTCAGTTAGTTAGACTTGAGGGGGCCCTGATAGGGACACCTCCTGGCGCTCAGGCTATAAAGCTCATCGTGCCACACCTTTAACAGTTCGGTCCCAGTGGTCGACTGTAGACCTCTTGATGAAGCCTAAGATGTCGACCACTATTCGCGTTGTAATTTTTTTGAGATCCATGAAATGAGCCCCTAGGGTTCTTTGTCTGAGCCTGGCCAGTGTCAGATACTGACATAGGACATACAGGGATTTCTCGCCATCCCGACCGCATTTCCTGCAGTTTGTCGTGGGGTTTAACCTCATTTTGTGCTTGTGATAGTTCAAGTAGTTGCACCCTGTGAGCGTCTGAATCACTAATCTTAGATCTTTCTTGAGTAAATTCAGGATTTCCCTGACTCTGTCCATCGTGTAGTAGGATGGCTTTCGACTTTCAGCAACCCTGGGTTCGTTCCCAGTACTCTCGGTGCCTCGGTTTTGATGGCCACTCCGATGCAGCAAGACGTTAGTCCCAGAGCTGGATCCTAGCCTATATATTCACTTACTGCACCGCTCTTCGCCAGCTGGTCAGCTTTCTCGTTGCCCCTGATCCCTGTATGACGAGGAACCCATATAAAGGTCACGTGATTCTTCTCTGCCAGTTGGTTTGATGCCTTTTTGCATTCCCGAACCAGCCCTGATGTTATGTCTGGTTTTCCAACTGCAATTAATGTCGCTTGGCTGTCTGAACAGATTGTAATCTGATGAAAGGTGTTGTTTCGGGTTTCAATCGTGTGCAAAACTACGAATCTTGCCGACTTTTCGTAAACATTGCAGTTCACTTCTTCAGGGCTAACCGGAAACTGAAGCTTCAGATTATGTTGCTCTTATATATACTCTGTACGATGCCTGTGATTGGCCAGAGCGCCCACCGTGGGGACTGGTCGAACCTGAGTGGTAATTAAACTGATTCATCCAACTACACAAAAAAAATTTACTCAATCGGTTGTAAATTGTTCCTCTAGAAAGGTTTTTTTTCTCATGTAAAATTTCATTGATTGGACTGAGCACTGTTTAGCATTCCCCGTTTCAGTTATAAAAATTATAAGATTATAAAAAATAAATCGTGATAATAGTCATTTTCCCCATATTTCAAAATAATTTTACCTGCTCTGCATATGTTTTTAAAAGATTTTTGAAATTCTTTTTTTTTTATGATGGTCGAATGTCGCATAACGCCACATCAGGTAGGAGCTATACTTCTGTTTAAAATGTATAACCCATAAAAAGTACATTCCTTGATCTCTCGGTTTCTTTTTTTCATAATCTTTAGAGTTAGACTTAATTTTTAAAAAATTGGTCTGGTTTGAAAAGTTTTTTTTTTCTCGAAAATCTCATTGTCTAAAATGGTCAACTTTTTGGCAATCACCTATATCTGTTAAATAATGATTTTGATCTTTTCTATTTTAAAGAAAATAAAGTCAGTAAAATTTTCATTTTCTTTTTTAAATAAAAATAAAACTTGTTTATCTTTGAATCCTAAAAATAAAAAATCCAAAGCAGGTGTTTATGCACTGAAAATGACAACTAGGTAAAGCCCATTTTGTTTTTCTACCCTCTAACCCAAAAGTGATGCGAAGGTTTAAACTTATATTTTATGTCGCGTGTGATGTTTTCTTATAATGAAAAAACATTTCCGAAAATTTCTGAAGTTTTTTTTATAGACTTAAAGCTTGAAAAAATGCATTTTAAGATAATTGAGGATGACAACCAGGTAAAGCACATTTTGTTTTTTCTATGCCAAGTCCAATCAGCCTAATTTTACAGGAGAAACAAAAGAAGAACAATTTACAGTCGATTGAGTAAGTTATTTTTTTGTGTTGGGGGATGGATCAGTTTAATAACCATTATGTGAAGAAATAGATGGCGCTAGGATAAGGGGTACAGTAGTTACCAGCCAAGCTTGTCCCCTGACAGTTGTTGTCTTTTGTTTCTTTGGATTGAAATATAAAAATATTTCTGATTTTAGTTCAGGCGCGATATTTGTCTTATTAGTCGCTTTTATTCATAACTTATAATTCATCTCAAAAATGTTGATATTTCAGTCAAAAAAAAACAGAAGACAACAACTGTCAGGGGACAGGTTTGGATGGCAAGTACTGTACTCCTTACCCTACATGTGCTTTAAATAATCTAATGGAAATATTTTTAAAAAATTTAATATTAATATTGGCATAAATTAGCACAAAATTGGCACAAAATTATTGCATATTGCCCATGCTAATAGGACAATATGGTAATTTCAGCTTCACCCACCTGATTTTTGAAGAAAACTCAATTTAGTCAAAAATGGACTTAGCACCGTTTAGCTTTCCCTGCTTCTTTTGTAAAACTGTGTTCTATTAACAATTGTGTGTGATTCACAAACCAACGAGCAAACTAACATCTTCTTTCTATATTTAAAATAATGTTTATGTCTTCTTGGAGTTTTGAAGAAGTCATCCTGATTTGCATTTAAAAATATATTTGAAAAACCAGCAATTGATTGCTTCCTATATGACTATCTAGTCTTTTATTATTATTTTATTATTATACCATTGAGCCAAGTAATAAATCATGATTTGATGTTTACATGAAGGTCGTGAGATATCAAAATATTGTGATTGTCATTTTCCGTATAGTTAGGTAAATGTCATTTAGAAATTTAGAGTTTAACGTCATTATAAAAAAGAACTTATTAACAAATTTTCAAGTTTCGATCCATATGCAGGGCTGCCACACAGTCACTTAAGTCACTTTTAGTCACTTTTCTTGAAGGAAAATATCACTTTAGTCACATTTCTCCATCTTATTTCAGATTTTATGTAAAAAAAGAAAATCTTAAGTATTTTATGTATGAAAACTACTCGTACATAGTAATCTATATTATGAAAATGCGGTTCAATGTTAAAATTTAAATTTTTCAAATTTAGAATTTTCTGGTTTTCTAGTTCCTATTCTAAAGCATCACACTAAATCTGAAGGTATAAATTTGATCTGCAAAAAATATGATCCATTCAAATTTAGTTCGTAAGTGGCACAGTTAAAAAAAAGTGGAATTTGGCTCATTATTTAAAAATTCAATTTTCAGGGGAATAAAATATGAGTCTGAAGTTTCCAACGTTTACAAAAAACGAAAAAAACAAAAAATTAAATTTTTGAAATTTTTTTTTTTGAAAATTTTTCACTGATTATGGCAGGATTTCATGCCAAAAGTACCCCAAAAAAGTTTCATCCCTCTAGTACATGTGAAACCCTCCCTTAATCAACCCTTAAAGATTCAAAAATTCAGTAAAAATACACTAATTTGAAAAGTCAACATTTTTTCACTGACTATGACAGAATATCTTGCCGAAAGTACCCCAAAAAAGTTTCATCTCTCTATCGCATGTGGAACCCTCCCTTAATCAGCTCCTAAAGTTTTAAAAATTCAATAAAAATACACTAATTAGAAAAGTCAAAATTTATTTACTGATAATGACGAAATTTCTTGCCAAAAGTACCCTCAAGAAGTTTCATCCCTCTAGCGCGTGTGAAACCCTCCCTTAATCAACCCTTAAGGTTTCAAAAATTAAGTAAAAATACACTAATTTGAAAAGTC
>JAUMHM010031896.1:0-35101 GCA_032362435.1 Melikaiella ostensackeni
AATTTTGGGCCATTTTTGACCCCCCCCCCCCCCCAACCCAAAAACAAACTAACATAGCCGTTGGCTGAAGACAGATTTCACATATATTCTCCGTTTTTTCGCGTTTCTAGTGTGTTTAGTTGACAATAAGCCTTTGGTTCAAGCCAAAAAGACTAATTTTCTACCAAACAAAGAATTTTCCACAAAATACATGAATTTTCGGCCAGTTGAATCTAACAAAGAAAGACGAATTCTTAACTAAATAGTTGAATTCTCAACCAAATGGATGAATTTTCAACAAAGAAGATTAATTTTCTAATCAAAAAAGACGAATTTTCAACAAAAGAGTTTAGTTTTCAACCTAGAAAGTCGAATGTTTCAGAAAACAGTTAACTTTCAAGCCGAAAAAGTTAAGTTTACAAGAAAGATAATTCTGAATCAGGAAAGATGAATTTTCAACCAAATCGTTGAGTTTTCAACAAAAAAGATAAATTTTGAAACAAAAATGGTGTAAATAAATTCCTTGTTTGAAAAACTAATTCTTGATATAAAAAGCGAATTTTTAACCATTTGAATAATTTACAACCAAATAGTCAAATTTTAAACAAAACATGTAATATTGAATATTTCAAGCAAGAAATTTCTTAATTTAAATTAAAAAACAGATGCATTCAACCACAAAAGTCTAGTTTAAGACAATAATTTGTTGAATCTACAACCAAAATAGATTCATCATAAACCAAACAGATTAATTTTCAACAGAAAAAGATGAAATTTCAACCAAGAAGATTAAATGTTTACCATAAAAAACGAATTTTCAACAAAATACATGAATTTTCAATCAAATAGCTGAATGTTCACCTAGAAAAGATCAATTTCTCAATTAAAGTTATCAATTTCCAAACAAAAACAGGATAGTTACATTTCCAGTTAAGAAAATCAATTCTAAACGAAAAAAAAGAGAAATTTTCAACAAACTCATCAAATTTTCAACCAAAAGGATGAAGTTTCAACTGAAATGATGAATCTTTAACAGAAAAAATGAATTTCCAACACAAGAGTCCAAAATTCAACCAATTACTTCAATTTTTAAGCCCAAAAACACAGAAAAAACAATATATAAAGTTTGCATCGATTCCAGGTAAAAGATTTGCTGCAACAAAAATTAACCTTGCTGGTTGAATTTTACATGAAGCGGAGATAATTTCGTGATTTGAAACTTGTCTGGGCAATCTTTCCTCTGCTTTCCCCTCAATTTTGATTCGAAAAGTAGCAAAACTTGCGACGCCAGCACTATCTACCGTCATTTGAGTTCATTAACTGGAGCAAAATGGCGATTCCGATCTGTCAGCTGCTTTTGCTAAGTCGTGTGAAATAAATTCCAGTGCGTTTACAATATTTCAATCTATTTCAGAGGAAATTTATAAACAATATACATATTTTATTTCTGTTTTTTGTTACCGATTCTACTTTCTATAGCAATTCGCTTCCTTCAGCCCTACGTAGTTAGATGGCATCAGAATTATTCTCCTAACCTCAGTGAAACTTTCGCCGAAATCCGATCAACTTTCAACCGTTCCAAAATTTATCTGCACCACATTTCAACTTTTGTTTTTTCTGTAAAGATGACTTTCTGAAAAAAGACTTGCATTTCCGATAAAATAATTAAATTTTCAGACGAAGAGTAGAATTTTGAACAAAACGAGATGAATTCCGAACCAAAAAAAAAAATAGTAGACATTTCAACCAAAAAAAAAAAAAACTTTCAACCAAAAATAGACTGAAACCTCGGCTTATCTGCCCTCGACTCAATTACGCAGGGCCGTAAGGACGAAGCGGGCAGTACCCTAACCGGATAATTTCGTCAGTTCGCTTCAGTTCAATTCCAGTGTTTCCATTGGTATTTGTTATGCGTTACAAAACTGTCAAAAAAAATGCGTTGAACATTCGAAGAGCAATACGAGCTTGTGGACAGGGTCGGCGGAACAGATCTTGTCTGTTTCTTTCACTCATTAAGAGGTGTGAATGTAGACAAATGAGAGCGAGCGAGACACTCGGTTGTCAAAAACAAAATAATGACGGTTTCCGACATCTGAGTGTCTCGCTCACTCTCATTCGTCTACATTTACACCTCTTAATGAGCAAAAGAGACAGACAAGATCTCTTCCGCCGGCCCTGTTTGTGGACAAAGGTAGATTGGGTGCCTGAAAACAGTCTATTTCACAGAAATATGGTATCTGTAAGAAAACGTATAAGGATGTGACAGCTCGCAAATCTGAGTTAAGGAATAAGGTTAGAAGTCATGGATATTTGAAGAAGAAATCGTCAAAAACAAGTGATAATATGGTTTTTGAGACTGCTGTGTTAGAATAGTTTAAACAAGTAAGAGACAAAGATGATCCAATATCCGGGCCGATTATTAAAGCGAAAGCTTTAATTCTAAACAAGAAGCTAAACAGTCCTCAAACTTTTGAAATTAGTAAGCAGACAGACAAATATTTTAACGTGTAACAGCAAAATTTGTTCCTCATTTCAGCAAAATATTTAGTTTAACCTTATCTCAGAAAAATTGAATGTTTATTATTCATTAGTTAGAACAGGTTTCTTTCAGGTTATGCTTAGGATTTTGAATGTTTTTCAGAAATAACGTTTATTAAAACCCATGCGCTGTTTAAAAGTTTTTTTTTGAGTTTCAAATGAGAGCTTTCACTTTAATGAACGGCCCGGATATTGGATCACCTCTGTCTCTCACTTGTTCAAACCAATCTAGCAAAGCAGTCTCCAAAACCATATTATCACTTGTTTTCGACGATTTTGAAGTACCATACATACCGCTGTTCAAAACTGCAAGAAAATTATTTATCTCATACAGTCTGGAAGATACAATCTTCGGAAGTTATATTTATCTAAAGAATTTGTCCAAAAAAAATTAGTTTTAGGTTTTGTGAAATAGCATATTTCCTGTGCACTGTAGACGAAGATAGAACATACCTGTAAATAGTCACTCTTATGAAAGTTCATAAAAATTAATTTCCTTTTAATATTCGTGATTCTTCTGAGATTCATGTTATAAGTTGTTCTCATAATAATAAAAGTACATAAAATTACACTAAAATCTGTGAAACTTAAATAACTCTTGAAATGTATCCATGAAAAAGAATTTTCTTTTAAAAGTTGATACCCTCGATTTTAATGGATATATTTCAGGAATTATTAAAGCTTTTCAGATGTGAATTTCATCAGATGTACTTTTATCATTATGAAAACAACTTTTAACACAAACTGCAGTAGAAACCTGAATATTTTTTTTGAAAATTACTTTTTAACGAACTTTCATGAAAGTGGGTATTTTCTAACATGGTATAACTTCGGCCGTATAAGTTCACTTCCAGTGTTTCCGTTGGTTTTGTTTATGCCTTACAAAAATATCAAAAATAACGCGTTTAACATTCGGAGAGCAATACGAGCTTGTAGACATGACCGGCGGAACTGATCTTGTCAGTCTTTTTCGCTCATTAAGAGGTGTGAATGTAGACAAATGAGAGTAAGTGAGACACTCAAGTGTCGAAAACCGTAATTTCTTCTCGACAACCGAGTGTCTCGCTCACTCTCATTTGTCTACATTCACACCTCTTAATGAGCGAAGGAGACAGACAAGATCTGTTACACCAGCACTGCTTGTGGACGAAGGTAAATCAGGTGCCTCAAAACAGTCTATTCTATAGAAATATGGTATTTGTAAGAGAACGTATAAGGATGTGATAGCTCGCGAATCTGATTTAAGGAATAAGGTAAAAAATCATGAATATTTGAAGAAGAATTCGTCGAAAATAAGGGATAATAGGGTTTTGGAGGCTGCTGTGTTAGAATGGTTTAAACAAGTGAGAGACAGAGGTGATCCAATATCCAGGCCGATCATCAAAGCAATCTCTTATTTTAAACGAGAAACTAAACGGTCATCAAACATTTAAAGTATGTAAGTAAGCAGACAGACAAATAATTTAACGTGTAACAGCGAAATTTGTTCCTCATTTCAGCAAAGTATTGAGTTTAACCTTGTCACAGACAAATTGAATGTTCATTATTCATCAACTAGAACAAGTTTTTTTCAGGTTATGTTTGGGTTTTTGAATATTTTTCAAAAATAACGTATATTAAAACCCATGCGCTGTTTAAAACGCTAATTTTTTTTTTCTCTGTTATAAACAATGGCTTTTTAACTTATAGATTTATCCATTAGACCATGATTCAAAATAACTAAATCACTATACTGTAAATGAAAAATATACTTTATTAATTTATCATGTTTATAATTCATAAATTATTATAATATTTATGATATATAATAATATATACTATATAATAATATTTATATAACATATATTCATAATATAATAATATTTATTAACTTATCATTCTGGTAAAGTATATTTTTTATGTACAGAATAGTGATTTAATTATTTTTCATTTTGCTCAGAATTAATCAATTTTGGTCTAATGGATAGATCCATAAGTTAGAAAGCTATTATTTATAATAAACAAAAATATATATTGTTTAGCGTTTCAAATAGCACGCGAAAAGCATCTAATCAGACGCCATGCGCGACGCATGCGCAGTATCGCGTGGAGCCCGCGTTAGGGGCACTGGTTGATATTGCTCTGACTGGCTTACATCGTAAAAATTTTCGGAGCGGAGTCACAGCCATCGAGGCATTACCCGAGACTCGAGCTAAATCGAGGTTCTAGAGTAGTTGAATTTTTTCTATTAAGTCCTATTAATTCAGTTCGCATATAAGTGGGTAAACGAAAAAAAGAGAAAGTTTCTTGAAAACAGGGTGAGAAAAAACAGTTCGTTAAAACAGGTGAAAAGTGGGGCATAGGGAAAAGAGAGTGATGTCTGAAATATGAAAGTGAATTTCAAACTTATTAAGTTATTATTGAACTGTACCGCTACAGGGCCATCCTTCGCAAATTTCGCAAACTTTGTCAAAATTTATTATCAAAAAAAGTATTAAGCGTTATGTAAGCTCGTAACCCTACTTCTACAGACCCTCTTCCCCCTCCCTCACCCCTGTTACCAACCGTAGTTTTTTATGCGACCCCCCCCCCCTTCCCTTCAAATTGGTAACGTAATTTATGGACGACCCCTTAGCTCTCAAGAGGTTGAAAGCGAAACATGTGAACTTCCTTTCGTTTCAAACCGTTGTGGAGCTTTGATAACGAGGTATGTACTGCCCTCCTGATTTAAAAAGTGGGTATCTGCAATTGAAGTCGAACTGAGAAATTAAACAAACCTCGTTTGTACTTGGTCTGTCCAATGTATTCTATGTTTTTTTTCACATAGAAACGACTGTTTCAGAACAATTCTGACCTGCTCTTTTCATTAGTGCAAGAAAAATTGCAAATTTTATTTTTTTTAATTTTATTTTTAAAGGCTTATATACGAAACTGTAGATAGGTCGCTCTCTCAAAAGTGAAATCTTCGAAAAAACCCGTTCGAAAGCCGTATCTACGCAGATACGGTACTTAAATAGTGTAGATACGTCGTTTTAAATCTGGATTTCAGTCTTAATTCAGACTGAAATCCTGGAATAAGTGTAGATACGGTAATACACTTGTGGATACCGACTTTCTTCATCAGGATTTCTCAAAAATCGCTGTAGATACAAAAAACGTGACCTTAATATCTTAATCATTATTTATAATTTTTAATTGATTTTCGCGTAGTTAAATTTGTCTCTTCACGACGAATCCAACGATATAAAAAACTCATTTTCGATGAAAAATGTAGATATCCACTATGTAAATCAGGACGGCAGTGTACTTCGAGTACTCCTAAATTGATATCTTTTGCACCCTTTCCTTCGTCATCCCATGCCTTGCCTAATTCATAAATTCATAAAGTCAATTGGATTCTCCATGTTAAATCATAAACTTCATTTCACAAATTTGAAAATGTTTGAACTAGAAGGGTGAATGTTTTATTTTTATTCATTTAGATAATTTTTTCTTGTAACACTCATTAAAATCTGTTGAAAAATCACGTAATGTTTTTTTTGTTGAATTGGGGAGGGGGAGTCAAAATATTTCACCACGTAAGAGATTGGGAGCAATACACAAACATTTAAAAAAACATGTTTGAAAGCCGTACCACGGTGGGCTTGGATTGAGTTCAACTCAAAAAGACTTGCATCTCTCGTTTTATGTTTGAAATCATTTCGGTGATGCTTCACGATTATTTTGAGACCAAAAAGGAAAAAATCGCTGGAGAGATCGTCGAATAAACCTTATTCTTCATTTTTATGTTTAGATTATTATGTATATTTTCGTAAAAATATTTCCAAAGCGGTGCTTTTGTTGCTTAAACTCTGTAGTTTGGCATCGAAAAAAAAATCTAAACGTTAATCATTTTTGGACATCCAAGACCCATTAAAATTTTGGAAAAAGTATTAGAAATTGCAGTTTTTATCAGTTTTTAAAATATTTCTTCACTTCAGAGCATGGAACTTCAAACTCGTCTTAACAAAAATTCAAGTACATCCAATGCCCCGTAAAAATGAAAAAAAAAAGAATCATTCATCTCATATACTTTGGGATATACAGCCTTTGAAAGTTATATTTATCTAAAGAATTTGAAAAAAAAAAATATTTAGTTTTAGGTTTTGTGAAATAGAATATTTCCTGTGCTTTTGATTCAATATGAAAGAGGAAATTTATTTACTCAAGGCTCTATCGACTTTTAGGAATACATTCTCATCATTTCGTCCAACTTACCATATTTTATTATTCTTCCATCAACTGTTATATTGTGTCTTTCTTGTTTTTTTATGACACCATAAAAGTATATTATTGAGAAAAAAATTAATCCTTAAGGATTTTAGATATATTTCAGCATAAATGTCCAAAATAACGCGATATGGAGAAAAGTAGCAAGAGACTTTTATTAGAACCTTTTTAGAGAAAAAAATTAGTTTTTTGACTTTTTTCGCATCTTGTTTCGTTTTAGCAAAAAACGTGAATATCCGTTTTTCAGACAATAAAAAATTCTCTCTTCTCTCCAAGGCACGGGCACAGAGCAGACTGTCATAAAATATACTCTTTACATTAGGAAAAAAAATCTAGGAAAAAGTCAAGTCAGAAAAAGTTGCTGGGGTTTTTGAGTAAACTGACTGAATATTTTCAGGAAAATCACCAACATTTTGTCAATTTCGAACCCTTTTAAAATTTTCCAACGGATTTCGAAAAAGGACAAGCGATCTTATTAGAATCAGAAAGCAAAGGTTGATTACCTATTTTAGCTTAAAAATATCAAACTTTAAACAAAAATGTTGGCCAGTTTTTGATAATACGCGTTTTCATTTTCTTAAATTCAAATACACATAACATCGCCAAACAAATTTTTTTGTTAAACTGGTAAGGTACTTACGGTTTGGAGCTCAGTATCTGCGACGCTATTTTTGGGCCTCTTGGCCCTTACTGTTTGATACTTGCGGTTTGATAATCACTCTTCGGACGTTACATTTCGCCTTTATTGTTTTGGGCCTCATATTTTGAGCATTACGGCTTCAGACTTATGGTTTTGAACGTTATTTTTAGGGCTTGCGGTTTGCAGCTTAGTGTTTGAGACGTTTTTTTCTGTCTGATATTGTTGGGTCTTGTAACTGTGGCTAAAACGGCTTGGAACTTAATATACGAGTATGAGACGCTATTTTTGAGCCTCGTGGTTTTTGTCCTTATTACTTGGAGTTTAGGGTTTAAAAATCACCTTTTTTATGTTAATTTTCGACTTTATTGCATTGAGCATCATATTTTGGGCACTACGGGTTCAGAATTATGGTTGGGAATCTTTTTCAGAGGCTTGCGGTTTTGAACTTAGTGTGTGGGCCTTTTTTCGGCCTTATATTGCTGGGCCACATATTTTTGGCTATTATGGCTTGGAACTTGCGGTTTGGAACTTTGTATCTGTGACTTTATTTTTGGGCCTTATGATTTGGCCTTTACTGTTTGATACTTGCGGTTTGATAATCACTCTTTGGAAGTTATATTTCGACTTTATTGTTTTGGGCCTCATATTTTGAGCATTACGGCTTCAGACTTATGGTTTTGAACGTTATTTTTAGGACTTGTGGTTTGCAACTTAGTGTTTGAGACGTTTTATTCGGTCTGATATTGTTGGATCTTGTAACTGTGACTATTACGGCTTGAAACTTGCGGTTCGGAACTTAACATCTGAGGCGTTATTTTTGGACCTCATGGTTTTGACCCTTATTGCTTGAAATTTTCTGTTTGAAAATCATTTATTTAATTTTAACTTTCTTTTTTTAACTAATATTTTGGGCGTTACGGTTTCAGAATTGTGGTTAGGAATCTTTTTTGGGGGCTTGCAGTTTGAAACTTGACATGTGGGCCTTTTTTCGGCCTTATATTGTTGGGCCACACATTTTTGGCTATTGTGACTTGGGACTTGCGGCTTAGAACTTTGTATCTGCAACGTTATTTTCGGGCCTTATGGTTTTGGCCCTTAATATTTGATACTTGCGGTTTAATAATCACTCTTTAGACGTTACATTTCGACTTTATTGTTTTGGGCCTCATATTTTGAGCATTACGGCTTCAGACTTATCGTTTTGAACGTTACTTTTAGGTCTTATGATTTGCAACTTAGTGTTTGAGACGCTTTATTCGGTCTGATATTGTTGTGTCTTGTAACTGTGGTTATTACGGCTTGAAACTTGCGGTTTGGAACTTAATATCTGAGGCGTTATTTTTAAGCCTTATGGTTTTGGGCCTTATTGCTTGGATTTTGCGGTTTGAAAATCAATTTTTTAATATTAGTTTTCGACTTTATCGCATTGGGCGTCATATTTTGGGCATTACGGGTTCAGAATTGTGGTTGAGAATCTTTTTTTGGTGCTTATGGTTTGTAACTTAGCGTGTGGGCCTTTTTTCGGCCTTATATTGTTGGGCCTCATAATTTTGGCTATTATGGCTTGGAACTGGTAGCTTGTAACTTTGTATCTGCTACGTTTTTTTGGACCTTATGGTTTCGGCTCTTACTGTTTGATACTCGCGGTTTGATAATCACTCTTTGGACGTTATATTTTGACTTTATTATTTTGAGCCTCATATTTTGAGCATAACGGCTTCAGGCTTATGGTTTTGAACGTTATTTTTAGGGCTTACGGTTCAAAACTTCGTGTTTGGGACATTTCTTCCGGCCTTATATTGTTGGGCCTCGTAATTTTGGCTATTACGGCTCTGAACATGCGGTTTGGAATTAAGTATCTAGGGAGTTATTTTCGGGCCTTATGGTTTTGGCCCCTACTGTCTCCTACTCACGGTTTAAAACTTAGTCTTTAGGACGTTTTTCTCGACCTTATATAATTGAGCCTCGTATTTTTCGCTATCACAGCTTGGAACTTGTGGTTCGAAACTTAGTATATGGAAAGTTATTTTCAGACCTTATGGTTTTAGCTCCAACTCTTTGGGACTTACGGTTTGAAACTCAGTTTTTGGAGGTTAATTTTTACTTGATTGTTGTAGGCCTCATATTTCGGATATTACGGCTACAGGCTTGTGGTTTAGAACGTTATTTTTAGAGCTACCGGTTAGAAGCTCAGTATTTGGGACGTTTTTTTCAGTTTGATATTGTTGGGTCTTGTGAGTTTGGCTATTACGGTTCAGAACTTGCGGTTTGGAATTTACTATCTGATGCGTTATTTTTGAGCCTCATGGTTTTAGCTCTTATTGTTTCGGGCTTGCGGTTCGAAAATCAGTTTTTGGACGATAATTTTGACTTACTTGTATTGGGCCTCATATTTTGAGCATTACGGCTTCAGACTCATGGTTTGGAACGTTATTTTTAGGGCTTACGTTTCAAACCTCAGTGTTTGAGACATTTCTTTCGACCTTATATTGTTGGGCCTCATAATTTTGGCTATTACGGTTCTGAACATGCGGTTTGGAACTAAATATCTGGGGCGTTATTTTTAGGCCTTATGGCTTTGGCCCTCACTGTTTGATGCTTGCGGTTTGAAAACCAGTTTCTCGACGTTATATTTCGACTTTATTGTTTTGAGCCTCATATTTTGGGTATTACAGCTTCAGACTTGTGGTTTGGAACATTATTTTTAGAGCTTACGGTTTGAAACTTAGTGTTTGGGACATTTTTTTCGGCCTGATATTGTTGGGCCTTGTAACTTTTGTTGTTGCGGCTTGGAACTTGTGGCTTGGAACCTAATATCTGGCACGTTATTTTCGAGCCTTATGGTTTTGGCCCTTACTGTATCGGACTTACAGTTTGCAACTTCGTGCTTAGGACGTTTTTTTCGGCGTTATATTATTGAGCTTCGTATTTTTCGCTATTACAGCTTGGAACTTGTGGTTCGGAACTTAGTATTTAGGAAGCTATTTTTGGACCTCATGGTTTTGGTTCTAAATGTTTGGGACTGACGGTTTGAAACTTAGTTCTTGCACGTTAATTTTGACTCTATTGTAGTGGGCCTCATATTTCGTATATTACGGCTACAGACTTGAGGTTTAGAACATTATTTTCAGGGCTACCGTTTTGAAACTTAGTGTTTGGGATGTTTTCTTGGTCTGATATTGTTGGGTCTTGTAACTTTGTCTATTACGGCTTTGAACCTGCGGTTTGGAACTTATTATACCATATGAGCCGTTATTAATGGGCTTCATCGTTTTGGTCCTTATTGTTTGGGGCTTGCAATTTGAAAATCAGGTTTTGAATGTTAATTTTCGACTTTATTGCATTAGGCCTCACATTTTGGGCATTACGGGTTCAGACTTGTGGTTGTGAATCTTTTTATGGGGCTTATGGTCTAGAACTTAGTGTTTGTGACGTCTTTTACGGCCTTATATTGTTGAGCCTCGTAAGTTTGGCCATTACGGCTTGGAACTTGCAGATTAGAATTTTGTATCCGATTTTGACTTCATTGTTGTAGGCCTCATATCTCGGATATTGCGGCTACAGACTTGTGTGTAGAACGTTATTTTTAGGCCAACGGGTTTGAAGCTTAGTATTTGAGACGTTTGTTTTGGTCTGATAATGTTGGGTCTTGTAACTTTGGCTATTAAAGCTTGGAACTTGCGGTTTGAAATTTATTATCTGAGGCGTTATTTTTGAGCCTAATGGTTTCAGCCTTCATTGTTTCGGGCTTGCGGTTTGAAAATCAGTTTTTGGAAGATAATTTTCGACTTAATTGTATTGGACCTCATATTTTGGGCATTACGGGTTCAAAATTGTGGCTGAAAATCTTTTTTTGAAGCTTACGGTCTGAAACTTAGTGTTTGGGACGTTTTTTTTGGCCTCATATTTTTGAGCCTCGCAAGTTTGGCTTTGACGGCTTATAACTTGCAGATTATAATTTTGTATCCGGGACGTTATTTTTAGTCCTTGTGGTTGTGGTCCTTACTGTTTGGCATTTGCGACTTGAAAATCAGTTTTTAGACGTTATTCGTCGACTTTTTGTTTTGGGGCCTAATAATTTAGGCATCACGTCTTCAGGCTTGTGGTGTGGAATGTTATTTTCTTACGGTTCGAAACTTAGTTTTTGGCAGTTAATTTTGACTTTATTGTTGTAAGCGTTATATTTCGTATATTACGGCTACAGACTTGAGGTTTAGAGCGTTATTTTTAGGGCTACCGGTTTAAAACTTAGTGTTTGGGACGTTTTTTTCGGTCTGATATTGTTGGGTTTTGTAACTTTAGCTATTACGGCTTGGAACTTGCGGTTTGAAAATCAGTTTTTGCATGTTAATTTTTGACTTTATTGTATTGAGCCTCATATTTTGGGCATTACGGGTTCAAGCTTGTAGTTGGAGATCTATTTTTGGGGGTTGCGGTCTGAAACTTAGTGTTTGGGACGTCTTTTTCGGCCTCATATTGTTGAGCCTCGTGAGCTTGGCTATTACGGCTTGGAACTTGCGGTTTGAAACTTAATATCTGAGGCGTTATTTTTTAGCCTCATGGTTTTGGCCCTTATTATTTGGTGCTTGCGGTTTAAAAATCAGTTTTTGGATGTTAATTTTTGACTTTATTGTATTGAGCCTCATATTTTGGGCATTAGGGGTTCAGGCTTGTGGTTGGAAATCTCTTTCTGGGGGTTGCGGTCTGAAACTTAGTGTTTGGGACGTCTTTTTCGGCCTCACATTGTTGAGCCTCGTGAGTTTGGCTATTACGGCTTGGAACTTGCAGATAAGAATTTTGTATCTGGGACGTTATTTTTAGGCCTTGTGGTTGTGGCTCTTTCTGTTTGGCATTTGCGATTTGAAAATCAGTTTTTACACGTTATTCGTAGACTTTATGGTTTTGGGGCCTAAGAATTTGGGTATCACAGCTTGAGACATACCGTGTGGAACGTTATTTTCTTACGGTTCGAAACTTAATACTTTGGGACGTTTTTTCAGCCTAAGAATTTTGGCCTTGTATTCCTGGCTACTTCGGCTTGGAACTCAGTATCTGGGTTATTATTTTTAGGCCTAATGGTTTCGGCCCTAGCTATTTGGAACTGGCAGCTCGAAATTCAGTTCTTTGAAGTTAATTTTTGACTTTATTATTTTGGACCTCATATTTTGAGCATTACGGCTTCATACTTGTGGTTCAGATCGTTATTTTTGGGACTTGCGGTTTGAAATTTTGTGTTTCAGACGTTTTTTCGGCCTTGTATTGTTGTGCCTCCTATTTGTCACTATTGCAGCTTGGAACTTACGGTTTGGAACTTAGTATCTGGGACGTCATTTTTAGGCCTTTTGATTTTGGCCCTTCCTCTTTGGGACTTACTATACAGTTTGAAAACTAGTTTTTGGAAGTTATTTTTCATATTCATTGTTTTGTGCATTAGGGCTTCAAACTTGTGGTTGGAAACGTTTTTTTGGGGGCTTACGGTTTGGAACTCAGTATTTGGGACGTTTTTTTTGGCCTTTCATTGTTGGGCCTCGTATTTTTGGCTATTATGGCTTGGAACTCACAGTTTGGAACGTAGTATCTGGGATGTTATTTTTGGGCTCTATGATTTTTGCAACTTATGAATTTGAGTCTCACATTCTAGAAGTTAGTGTTTTCGGAGACGTTATTTTGAGCCTTAGGATTTTTTAGCCTTACGGCTTGGGACTCGTGGTTTGGGCATTACGGCATGGAGCTTGCAGTTTGGAGCTTAGGGTTTGGATATTTTTGGTTCTTATATTTCGAATCTTATTTTTTTGAGCTTGCGCTTGGAGGCCTTACGGTTTTAAACTTATGGTTTGGCACTTAGTGTTTTGGGCATACGAATTAATACGAGGAATTAATTAATCTAACGATCTAATCTAAATCTAATCTAAAATCTAATCTAAATCTTAACGAATTAATCTTTAAAATCTTTGTGAAATCCTTTGATATCTTTGAAATCTCTTGAAATCGTTTAAATTTCTCAAAAGCCCTTGAAACTTATTTAAAACCTCTTTGGAATTTTTTAAAAATCTTTTCAAAACTTTGGAATCTTGAAAACTTTTTAGATTTTTCGGAACCACTAGAAATACCAATATGAAATGTTTTCTGTAATCTGTCTGTGGCTGGCCACGTGGCATTTTTCAAGCCTTTGTGATAAAAGATGGGAGAGAAGCTTACTGAAGTTGTATGTTTATGTTATTATACTTTTTACTTGCGCAAAGAATACATTATTACCCCACTATAAAAATATATTGCAGATAATTTACAAATCGTAAACTTAAAAAAATCTGAAGATTTTATGAGTGATAAAGCCATCAGGTACCTCAAGATTCTGATGAATCATTGTTTTTTCACCCAATTTTAAATATTCTTAATATCTGGCAGTTACCGTTAGTGAAATCCTTCAAAATCAATTTTTGGTTTTCTATCATTTTTTGTATCTAGAAAAAATGAAGATCTTCATTCTACGCTTCATCTGCATGGTATTCCTAAATTTAACAAGTAAGTGTACCTAATATAAACGTGGTGATAGGATGGAGATCCAACGCTAAAGCATTTTGCGGTAGAAAAATGTGATACTTTACATTCCATAGTTTATTTAAATGTGGAAATATATTACAATTTTCCAACAACATTAATTTTTAAATGTTGTACTCATAGTCACATGCATATGAAACTTTTTTATTCTTAAGTGTTTAAGAACTTGCATTTGAAATTGTGCATTTGTTGAGTAGTACAATAGTTTTTCACACCATTTCAGAGGTTTTTTCATTCAGCGCGTCCATTTTTTGATTTGTTAATGACAAATAATACCCTAGAGGTCTTGTTTTGCTTCTTTTTAATGACAAACAAATTTTAGCGGTGATACAAATTTTAATGCAATATAATGGGTCTGGGAGTAATTGCGTAAGTTTCACTTCGATTTTGAAATGGGTGAAATAAAAAATTCATGTGTATAAGGGCGTAAGTGAAGGTAGGGGAATTGGAGAAGGGAGAAAATTGGTGATGGGGATGGGAGCGGGGTGGGGTGGTGTAAATAGGAGTGAAGGAAGGATAAGCGGGAAGCACACACTTTTGCATAACACATGAAATAAAATAAATTTATACGAAAAAATAACGAAAAATTATAGTTTCATGGATTCCGTACTCCAATTTTAGGTAAAAAAGAGGAATCTTTCCCGAAAAAAAGGGATTTCATTTATTATTAAATACAGCAGAATATAAATCGAAAAGATTGAAGAATGAAAAATAGATAAATAACAGAATTAAAAAGTGCTCATATTTGAAATTGTTTAAACGTATTTTCCCAAGTATGTAAACTAGAAAGAAATAATTTGAAAAGCACAAAAATGAATATTTGGAAAACCTTCTTTTTATGCTTTTGTTTCCTTGGACTTTTGAATTTGTTCAGAATGTATTTTTATCAATTAAAAGCTCCCAAATGTTCAGAATATTTTTAAATCTCTGTTAAGAAAAAGATTAGTTAAAACAAATTAATTATTATTCACAAAAGTAACAATATTATGGAGATAACATTTTTTCCTTTTCTCGTTTTTACGCATTCAAGTGCGAACTGATTTATTAGAACCCAATAAGAAAATTCAACTATTTTTGGTTGAGAATTCATCTTTTTTTATTAAAAATTTCATTATTTGGTTGAAAATTACCTTTCTTGTCAAAAATCAATATTATCAGTTTAAGAGTTCGACTGTTTTAAAAAAATTCGTCTCTTTGGCTCAAAAATTCAACAATTGGTTGACATTTCTTTTGGTAAAAATTTAGTCCTTTTTGTCAAAAAAATTTTCTTTTTTCTCAATTCAACTGTTTTTCTTTCAACTATTTCATTTATTTGATTCAAATATTTGGTTCAAAATTCTTCTTTTAGGGTAGAAAATTATTCTTCCTGGTTGAAAGTTCATCCTTAATTGATTGAAAATTTGACTATTTGATTGAAAATTCATCTGTTTAGTAGAAAATTGGTCTTTTTGTCTAGCAAAAATAATAATTTGGTTGAAATTTCTTTTCTTTCTGAACTGAAAAATCATTCATGATTTAAAATTCAACTTTTTGTTGAAAATTCGTCTTTTTAGTTTGAAAATTTATCTGTTTTGTTATGAAGTTCATTTTTATTGATCAAACATGCAACTATTTTGTTTGAAATTCGTCTACATTGGTTGAATTCAACTGTTTTCTATTTGAAATTAGAAACTATTTTGTTAAAAATTCCTTTTTTTGTTCAAAACAAATTTTTTTAACTGGAAATTTAATTATTTCATTTTTGGTTGTAAATTAATTTTTTTTTAGTTGAGAATTCGTCTTTTTGATAGGAAGATAATCGTTTTGGTTGAAAATTCATCTATTTTGTTGAAAATGCATATTTTTTTATTTTGAATCTAAGGAATTTAAAGCATTTAATTCCCTGTTTTGAACAAAATAAATGAATAATTTAGGAAATATTTTAAACTGGTATCATAAAAAAGAATCTCTTTCAAAGCGTCTAGTTTTCTAAGGTCTTGAATTTCTGTTTATGGATCTTGAAAAATGAATTGAACTTTAAAAAAAAAGAAGGGAAAATTGGGTCAAAATTCTCGATTTTAGGTGTTTGAGGAGATTTTTCAAATTTGAAAAAAAAAAAACGATAAGGTAAAGAGGGGACGGACTGTGATCCCTGCAATTTACAAAAGCTGGCTGGAGTTTTTCATTTTTAGAAAATTGCAAAATTCTACATACACTTATGAATAAATACAATTTCCTGTTAAAAACAGGAAAATATATGACTCTAAAATGAAGGTTCTTACTATTTTGATAATTTTAAATAGGTTATTTTTTTATAATTATAAAATTTCCTGCTAAGAATAGATACATCACTTCAAAATGAACATTCAGTTTTTCATATTTTTAAATTGTTTTTTGTAGGAAGTTATGAATTTCTACAAACTCTTATGAATAATTGCAATAGTTGATAATAATCATAGTTAACGTTTTTGTATCTTCTAATAAATACGTATTTCCCAATAATTAAAAAAGTCAAAGTGATTTTCTTGTGAAAATATTCATAAATTATTCACTTATGAATTCAGGAGTATTTTGATAGAAATTCCTACAAGTTTTATTTTGAAATTCATCAAAATTATAACTACATGGAAAAATAACTATTTCCGAGTCCAAAATGTATTAAAATTTCATAGAAATTTTCGTAAACGTCGACACTGCGACGTTAGAAAACTACTGCCAAAAATTGAAAATCGTCTGCTAAAAGGCTGCATATTACAAAAGAAGGCTGCATGGTGCATAAAAGTTCCTCCTTTCAAACTGTTCGACTCCTTATGCACTATGCTTTGCGAGAACCACCATGCATCAAATGTAGGCCTGTGATTGGTCGAGAAGCTTATGCGTTATGCATTATGCGCTATGCAAAAGTGTGTGCTTCCCGCTATAAGAAAAGAGAAAAGTGAACAAGGGTATATGGGAGGGGATGTGAGTGGTAGGGGTCAAGACGAAATAAGGGTATGTGCTTATGGGAGGGTTTAGGGGTGATAGGGTGAAATGTGATCAGGAGTAGGTGATTATGGAAAAGGATACAGGTAATAGGGGGTGAAGGAAATTGAGGGGAGGTTAAGGATGATAATGGGGTAGGGGAAGTATGGGCAGCAATAGGAGGGGATAGGCCGGGAGTAAAGGTAGAGAAAGTTATTGCCCTAACCTACTTGTTGACCGCTTAAACTCGTAACCTCTTCTTGGTCCATCATAGAGGTTCTAATTTATCATGGGACAGCATATATCTAAATTTTAAGATTTCGGCAACTGTGTCGGTGACGGAATCTTCAATAACGATAAGGGGTGTGGAAGAGGATACGGGTATAGGAGAAGGCAGGAAGTCTTGTCTAAGGAAGTGGACGAGATTTGGAGGGAAGGGTGATGGGAAAGGGAGTGATGAGAGGGGCATGGGTTAGGGCACATATGGGAGGGAGAGATGGAACATTGTGCGAGAGAACTAGAAGGGAGGAAGTGAAGAGGGGCATTAGAAGGGAAGGGGGCATATAAAAAGGATGAATGGTGAATGGGATGCGTAACGGGATAGGCGGGATGGAGAAGAGAAGGTGATAGGGGTAGGGGCTAAGGGTAAAATGTGTTGAGGATATAGGGATGGAGGTGCGTAAGGGGAAGTGGAAGCGGAAAATTGGGGGAAAGAGTAGAAGAAGGAGTACAGATATTCAAATTTATCATGGTTGCGTATAAATCGAAATTTTCAGATATCGGTAGCTTTGTCAGTAACAGAATCTGCAACTAAAACTCACCTTCCTTATCGACTTACTAACAATTATTTTTTCAGCATACCAAATCTTCATAAATCTATATTTCTCTCACATTATTAGTCGCAGAGTACAGAAGACGTGGAAGAAGTACAAGCGGTAATAATGATGTTAATTCACTGCCCCAACCTGTTGACGATGTTTCTCCAGGAATCAACATTTATGTACAAATGCCAGGTGACCATGTTCTTACTGGAGTTCTCCAACGCTCTGCAATTCAAGAAATTGATGCGGAAGGCTTCATTGGTGTACGACATCGTAATAGCGATGATTTATTTGCAAATCTTCGAAGTCTCCATAATAATAATAATAATAATGTTGGAGAATACCGCTGTTATATACCAATACAAAATGACATTGTTTTAGTAGCATTTCTCAAACCTCATAATCCGGGACATCAGATATTAGGACTCACTCGTGCTGTTTTATTCCTGAATAACACTATTCTTATAGGTGCACTGCGTCCTGGAAAAGGTTATCGGCCTACCTAGATTCAGTGAAAAAACTAGATCTGTAATGATATATCAGATATTTCTGTTCAATTACGGAATATATTCACGTTCTTATAATATGAGAAGTTAGAATTCAAAATCAGAGATGATAAATACATGTACATAGCGTGTGCGCGCGAACGTACAAGCTTCACGTGTTTCAGAAGTTTTCTGAATGAAAATTTCTATCTTATCGAATTTGTACTTGACAACAATTTTTTAATCGCAGTTAGATAAGTTAAAAATCTGCTCAGCTAAATTTGTTTTCTTCTGCTCTAGATTTCATATTGACTATTGTTATTTTTATTTATTGCTGCATTGTGTATCACACGCTTTTTCTTGCAAGAACCACCTAGAAAATTGCACGCCTAAGACTGCTCCAAAATAGCCTGCAACTTTAAAACTGACTAAAGGCGCGACCCGTGTCTAAATTATCTTATCTCAAAACTGTGCATGTGCAACTTTTTCAACCATGCCTAAAGTAAGTCATCTTCAAACTGCACATGCGCAAGAAATTTGTACACACAGTCCTCTAAAATAAGGTCCTCCAGGCACAATTTATATGCATAAAAAGTACAACTTTAGGGGTGGATGTTGCAAAAAATCATTTTTTAAATGGTTTTGCATTGTTGCGTGCAGAGTGTTGCTGTTTATAATTAAACCGTTTAGGGGTTTTTTCATACTAAAATGCTAGAAAACCATTTAATTCAATTGTGCGGAGTATTATTGTGCAGAGTTTCATTGTGCAGTTATAAAAAAAGTTTCAATAAATGTTAAGGTGTGCACATACACAACATTCTGCCTCTCTGTGTTGATGACTATTTGTATTTCTTGTATGCCTTCGTGACAACGCATGAGATAAAAGCTAATTGAAATTGATTAAATTTCATTACTTTTTCCTTGTGTGAAAGATACTTTATTACCTCTACAAATTAGTCCAGATGAGAAGCAAATTGTAAATCTAAATAATTCTGAAGGTTCTATGAGTAATAAATGGAGCAGATATGAAAAACACTGAGATATGTGATTAAAAATTTCCGTCCTTCGACTCAATTCAAATTATCTAATTTAGCAGTAACCATTTATGAAATTCTTCAAAGTCAGTTTTTAGTTATTCAGCATTTTGTCTTTCTAGAAGAAAATGAAAATCGTCATTCTTCTCTTTGCCGGCATGGTTTACCTTCATTTCACAAGTAAGTGTACCACTGTACCTGATACAATGTAATATTAATCTTAATAAGAAAAATCACATGTTGTTAAAATGTGAACAATATACCGTGGCCCCAGAACCCAAGATTTCCATTCAACTTTTTGGTCAAAAATAAAATCGAAATGGAGCAATTATATACAATTATTCACATTCACATCTACAATCATTTAACATTATTGTACAATGTTTTATCATTTCACGACCATGTGTTTGATTTTTAATTAACAAATAATATATTAGAGGTCTTTCTGTGACAGTTTCTTACCGACAAACGGAATTTTTCGATGATAAAACTATAACGCAATAGGTATGACTTCAAAAATGTGACGTCAAACTGATTACAGAACAAATAACACGAGGCTCTCCTTGAAATATCTAAAATCATGTTTTTTGCGTCATCCACCTTGTGGCTAACATTTATCCGCCTTGAATTATTTAAAGAAAATGATTCTGAACCTCAGAAAAGTTGTATCTAGGAGGAAAATGGAAGTAAGAAATTGGAACTTTAGTGCTGGTAGTAGTGCTAGTAGTCATTACTGAATTGGCGTTGTGAAAAAAATTTTAGATTTAAATAACCTTATTGATTGGTAATTTAGAAACATGATATTCGAAATCTACGAATTACGACGATTCCAACGATATTTTATTTGCCTTAAAAGGTTGAAGATTAGAGAATAAATGTTTAATTTCATGTGACATGGTCTCATGACCAGCCTAATTTCAGTTTATTTTTCTAAAATTCACTGCAGTAGCTCAGATTTATTGGTGCGGGGAAATTTCAGAAGCTTAAGTTCTTCCAGATGTGGAAATTCATTAAATAACTTTTTGAATCTAGTAGAAATTTCATCGCACTCAAAATTTACCTGAAAAAAAATTAGAAGATTTTGGCAATTAAAATGGCCAGACCCTGAATGAAATGAGGATTAAAGAAATTGAAAATTCTTAGACCTTTGCAAAAATGTATTTTTCTTAGCAATCTACATAACATGCATAATTTCCAAAAATCTTGTAAGATTTCAACATTTTCAGTTTTTTGACAACAATTTGTGAAAAATAGTCGACATTTTTTAAATTTTCTTTGGATAATTAGAAACCACTACAATTGATAACTTAGAAATTGGTCAGTTTTGAAGGTTTAAATTTAAAAAATTGGCTAATTATAATCATTTTAATTTCATATTATTCGATTCAAAATATTTTACAATTTTCTAGTTTGAAGTTGTTAATAATGTAAGCTCTTTAAAAGCTATATGAAAATAATTCGAATAATTTTTCTTCCAGCATCTGTTGATACAAAAGAACTCCGTACAGGATTTCCAAAGATTTCAAGGAATTCCAGTGAATTTCACAAGCTTTAAGGGACTTTATAGAACCTTCAAGTATTTTAAGGATTTTAAAAATTTCAAGAGGTTCTTAGAGAACGCATAAATAAATTTTCGGTGCCAAAGGTCGAATAAACAAAAACCTAGATTTAAGTTCGAATTGACTACGTTTCGGACGCTTTGTGGTCCCTTTTCAAGCATGCAGTAAAAATTTATTTAAAAAAATATACTTAAAATAAATAAATACATTCTTTATATAACAAGTAGTCATAACAATAATAGAAGAACCTTAAAAAATGGTATTGAACAGGCATAACAAAGAAAATAAATAAATGGAAGTTTAAAAAAATAAATTATTACCTAATAGTCGTAAATCATACGTATAGCATTTAAATCATTACCTAACATTGATTAATTCTGCTTTGAGAAAAACTATATCAGGATTATATTTGACAAATTGTATTGCTGGACTGAAATCTAAGTTATCTTGAAATTTTTGTTTTTTTGAAACTGGTGGATTAAGAAAATTCAGAATAGTCTTAGAGCATTGGACTCGTAGTTCATTTTGTATATATAGGAGAAAATTCCAAATTCCAAATTCAATTGAGGCTATAAAATCATGTGATGAAAAATATTTTTTGTTAAAATAATTGTATGGAATACCTGGGCCTAAAGATGATGGAATAGCAATAGGCTCTCCATTATCTCCAGCAACAGCTGATATTGTAACGGAAGCACTTAAAATTGACTGTTTATCTTCACTTGCTTTCAATGTGCCCTTTTATGAAAGGCACGTTGATGATATTCTCATGATCATTCCTAAACAAAAACGAGAAGAAGTTCTAGATATTCTTAATAGTTATGATTCAAAAAAAAGGGATAATTTTTGGGCTTATAGATAGAGCTATTAAATTATCCTCCTTACAATTTAGAAAACAGAACATCAAATTACTACAACAAATTTCGGTCAGTAATGGTTATCCACTTAGTTTGATTGATAGATTAATTAAAATTAGAATTGATCACATTTATCATTCAGGTAATAAAAAAGAATCATCAAATTTCAAAGCTTTCACAGTAGTTCCATATATGTCTGGTATTAAGGATAAATTGGCTACAATATTAAGACAAAAAGGCATGAAGGTCATTTTTAGACCGACAAAGTCCAATTTAAATTCATTTCAATCCCCTAAAGATAAATTAGATATCTTACATAAAAGAAATATTGTTAATGTTTCGACTGTTTAAACAGTGATGGTTGTTACATTGGACAGACAGGTAGACCATTACATTATAGAATTAAGGAACATCAACGTCATAATTTGGATAAAGATGATATTACGGCACTTGAAAGACATAGAATTGAGACTGGTCATGACTTTGATTTTCAACATCAAAAAATTCTAGCTTGTGAAAAAAATTTAAATGAACGTTTAACTATTGAATCTATCTACATCAAGAAGGAAAAAAATGCGTTAAGTTTAGGTAGGACAACTCCAGACTTCCAGATTTCTATAGCTTATTATGTAAAAACTAATTTTAACATACAATTTCATTTATAATGGATTTTTAAATTTAGCGCCTTATGATTAATGTCCATATTCATTGACTCTAAGAATGTACTAATTGACTTTTAATGGATGACTTTGTAAACACTTGTTTTTGACAGTTGAAAGACTCTAATTGTAAACGCTTTTCTGCTCTTCACAATTTTCTCCAAATTCACCAAAAACGTGAATTTCATTAATTATATTTAACTTTATTTTGGTTTGTCCAAAATCGCAACAGTGTGTGCATATATTAAATTTGGTGGCTTTTTGCTCATTTTGTAATTGTAATCTCTTTTTTTCATTCTTGTAACTTAATCTTACACTAACAATTTTTCTTTCCTTTGACATAATTTTAATTTGCTTTATTTCCACAGTGATATTAATGGCTACTTTTGTCAACATTAATATACAAATTATATTTTCATTCATTTTTCGAAATAATTTTTGGATATTGAATCACATTGTTGGAATGAAGAATGATCCATTAAACTCCGATTTATCCAAATCAAGAGCTCTTTCATTTGTCATTTTAATTAATGTCAGGTAATGACTCAAATGCTATACGTATGATTTACGACTTTTAGACAATAATTTATTTTTTTAAACTTCTATTAATTTTTTTTTGTTATGACTGTTCCATACAATTTGTTGAGCTCCGACTATTATTGTTTTGACTATCTATTATATAGACAATGTATTTATTTATTTTCATTGATTTTCTTATAATAAATTTTTACTGCAGGCTTGAAAAGGACCGCACAGCGTCCAAAACGTAGTCAATTCAAACTTGAATCTAGGTTTCTGTTTATTTGATCTTTGGCGCCGAAAATTTATTTAGGCATCAAAGAAGAGGTCGAAACTGAAGAAAAATGATTCCTAGAGAACTTTAGGGAATAAATTCAATTTATTTTATTTTCGAGTAATTTGAAATGATGTCTACAGATTGCTAACTATTTCAAAGATTCCAAATAAATTCAGAAGGAGTTAAAAGATTTTAATGGATTTAAAAATATTTCCAAAGATATCAGGGGTTCAAGAGATTCCAAAGAATTTTAATGGATTTCAATGAAATATCAAGCGGTTTTAAAGATATCAAGGGAATTCACAGACTTTTGCTGTTGCAAATTCAATTTTTAATTTTATTCAATTTCAGTAGAAAATTCAAGGAAAAAGCAAATTTTGTATTAGAAATGTTATATTTACATCATTCCAAATAAGAATTTAATAAATAAACATTTTAATCCATAAATAATTTTTTTTTTAAATCGACTTTTTCGACTTTTTCTCTTGGTTGTAGGAAGTTGTAAATCTTCCGGAAGTAAGAGTAATAATTAGTGATGAATAGTAACTTTTTGATGGAACACAATTTCATTTTCAGATCCATAATGATTTATACGCCAAAACAAGAAAATTATAATACGATTAACTTCAACTTGAAATTCAGAAGTCACTCTAGGTGGAATTCACGTTTAAAGCAATGTTACACGCTAGACAGCCTGATTAAATACAAGAAATTATCATTATAAAATAAGAGCGTACTTCTTCATTTCACAAGTCGTTATTTTTACAGTTACTGTAATTAATATGAATAGAAAAAAAATGTTTTATGTTGACCTGAAACAATTTTTCTCTATTCAATTCAAAATCGAATAATTCTAATATTTTTGTTTTCATCCATAAAATGTATGTTTTTTTCGTATATTTTCAAAATACACTCTCAGAAGATTCATTTACAATAAAAAATCAAAGTATACACATTATATGCTCGAACTTTGATTTTGAAGTGCACGAATCTCAATAAAAAGATAATAATTCCTCATGAAAAATATGTTAACGTTGGGAAAAACAAACAAACTTCTTTTGATTTTACTCGCGGACCTGAGTCTGACAATTATGGATACTACCAGAATAATCGGTGTTAAAAACTTTTTTCATATTAAATTGAAACATCTTAATTTCCAATAATTTTCAAACAAGTTTAAACTTTATATAAACGCAGAATTGGCCTGAATATTTCATCTGTTTTAAGCGAACACCTGCCTTTCATCTTATTTTATAAATTTATTCAATTTAAAAGAGAAATTTAAATTTAAAACAATTTTGTTTGAATTGATGAAATGTTTGGAGGCCCTGAAAAGGGATAATTAAAGTGCTGTAAATACATTATTATGTACTCCTACGCCTTAGAGAAAAAAGATTCAAATTATGAATCATTGAATAAATTCCACTTCATCTTACTTATATCATGAGACCATGTCACATAAAATTGAACATTTATTCTTTAATTTTCAAGTTTTAAAGGCAAATAACATATAGTTGGAATCGTCGTAATTCGTAGATTTCGAATAATATGTTTCTGAATTATCAAGTGCTACATTAAAAATTTTTTATAATTCGCACTTGAGTCCTAATTAGGCACAAATGACTCCCGCTGACCGAGGGTCGGTGAGAGAAGTTCGGCTTAGTGAGGGGAAGCCGCGTAGTGGGGGAACTGTACCCGTGCCCAAGGGGTTAGCGGAATAGTGAGGAGAACATGATTTTCAAAGGGGTTATGGGGAGGGAAATGGGAGAGTTATCAGTCAAAGTGGTATGAGATGATGGAAGGGGTATATGAAAATGGTGAAGCGGGTGATGGGAAGGGCATATATGGAAGGGGTATGGAAATATGATGAAGGGAGTAAGAGGAATAGAGATAAAGGAGAGTAGGATGTAAGGATAAGGTGAAGGGGAAATGGGAGGGAAAGAATGGGGAAGGGACTAGGGATGTTAAAAGATATCCTGGATCCATATGAATCAAAATTTCAAGATCTCGGTAAATGTGTCGGGAACGGAATTTGCAACCAAAACACTCCCTGCTTATCTACTTACCAACAGTTATTTTTCTAGTGAACGAAAACTTCATAAGTCTCTGTTTATCTTACAATATTAGGTGCTGCTGACAGACGACGTGAAGGAAGTAATAGTCAACCTATTGATGTTCCCGAAGGAAGCCATGCTGTTGTACAAGTGCGAGGTCGTATTCTTACTGGAGATCTCCATTATTCTGAGCCTCGAAGAAATGATCCACAATATCGCCTTTATGTGCGAAATTTTAATGGCACTGATTTAATTGCAAATCTTGAAAGTCCCGATGATGATAACAACAATAATGTTAATGGTATTGCTAATTTTCTGGGTTATCGCTGTTTCATACGAATACGAGATGATTATGTTTTATCAGCGATTCTCCAGGCTAACTTTCCAGCACGCCGAATGGTTGGAAAGACGGTCGCTGCACTAATACTGCCACAACCTAATTCTATTCATCGCGCGGGAGTCCTTGAACCCATATATGATAATCTTCCTAGGTGGGTTTAGTAGAAAATTATGTATCAAGGACAAAATATTTAAAATTTGGATAGTACCCGATAACTACGAAATATTATTGCACTTCATCTGTAAGTTTTTTCTTTAATATACGAGATATGACTACTTATTAAAAGAGTATATAAACGTTCTTGTAATCTGTGATGTTAGAATTCAAAATCGGAGATGTTAAACATGCACAGCGTGTGCGCGCGCACGTAGCAGAAGAGCGGCGAATGCGGCGCAACGCGTAATGGTGCGGAGTAGCTTTTACTAAGGCCTGCGCACTGTGGTCATGCGAGATTATGATCAATATATGTGACCTGTCGCGAAGAAAGGACCTTGGTCGGAAAGGCAAGATTTTTCAGAGCGAGCGTTTGAAATAACTGCGAAAAACGTAGAATCTATGAGTGAAAGGTCGCTATGTCACTTAATTGTAGGGCAGAAAAGTTTTTTATAATTTTTTCGTTTTGTTTATTAGAAGGAGCAACTTAATAAATATTTAATAGTGAAAAAAACCGAAAATTGACTTTTTCCGACTAAGGCCCCTTTCTTCGCGACAGGTCACATATGTATTCATGAATGCAATGTTGAACGGGGAAGGAATTTGGTTAACTGAGACATTTATTAAATCTGTACGACGAAAAGTTTGTTTCGAGTATTTTTCTTCTATAAATGCAGCTGCGAAAAAAAACCAGTGATCTTTTGACTTTGGATGAAAGTTTTAGCTGGAAGTTAATTTTTTCATAGACGCTACTTACTGCCTCTCTGTTGACTTATTACGTGGAAGACTTTGAGCCTTTGTGAAAGTACATGAAACAAAAGCTTGAGTAATTAATATAATTATAAATTACTTTTTTTCTCGCGCAAAATGTACGTCATTACTAATAAGTGAACTTCTGATATTTCTTTTCCTTTACAATTCAGTCCAAATGACAAAAAAATTGTAAGCTTGAAGATTTTATGAGTAATAAACCTTGCAGATACGAAACATACTGATGTCTATGCAGGGCCGCATTAAACTAAGGGCCGGTGGAGTCGCGGTCCAGGGGCCCCCACATCTAAAGGGCCCCTGCAAGACAACCTCATTGAATCTCATTGAATGGTGAAATTTATTTGTAACCACGAAAGGGCCCCCGCACATCAACCGGCCCTAGGATCTTCACATCCTTAATGCGGCCCTGTGTCTGTGATAAGCAATATTCGCTATTCCACTCAATTTAAGGTTCTCCAATTTGCTTCTAAGAAAATTAATTTTCATTTTTTTATCGTTGTCTCTACTGAGGATAGTAATGCCAGTGATAATTTAACTGCACCGTTTTTATCTCAAATTTCGCATTCATTGCCCCCCATTATTGAACCATATTTCGATGTAGGATCACCCACTTTTAACACGGAGGATGACACTGCTAGTGATAATTTAACTGCACGTTCTTCATCTTGACTTTTGCCTCCATTACCCCCCATTATTAAAATATATTCTGATATCGGATCACCCACTTTTAACATTGACATTGACATAAAAAAATCTCTAGAAAGTTTGCCACAGTGTTTTCCAAAAGATTGTATAGGTCGTAAGCTATCGATCTCCATTTTAAAGAAGAAACTAG
The DNA here is from genome assembly GCA_032362435.1 of Melikaiella ostensackeni. Classification (NCBI taxonomy): domain Eukaryota; kingdom Metazoa; phylum Arthropoda; class Insecta; order Hymenoptera; family Cynipidae; genus Melikaiella; species Melikaiella ostensackeni. Next base: position 27,268 of record JAUMHM010031896.1, read on the forward strand.
GGAATGGTGAGATTGTGCTTAGAGACTGGTTAGTGTGGAGCAGAGCGAAGAGAGCTTCTATTGTTTACCGTGCAGGATTAAAAGCACACTTCCGCAAGCTCAAAAATCAGCGTTGGCATCACCTGAAGACTATTCCGCTGCACGAAAGTGGAAGAAGCTACACGACAAAGTCCCTGAATATGAGAGTAGTATCTCGCACAAAAATTCTTATGTTCAATCGAAAACGGAACAGAGAAAATTACAAACAGAAACTGCGTTGAGTGACTTGTTGTTCAAGAACATACAACACGAGCGAAAAGAGTGGAAAGAAATTCTAAAAAGACTTCTACATGTAACCTTGTTTCTTGCTGAGAGAGTTTTGGCTTTCCGCGGGGACAGTGATAAAGTTGGAGACCCATCCAACGGTAACTTTCTCGGAATCCTTGAACTTCTAGCAAAATATGACCCGCTTCTTAATGACCACCTACGAGAAGACCGTTACTCTAAAGAAACTGGTAAAAGGTTACAGGTGCATTACTTATCAGCAGATATTCAAAATGAACTTATGGTGGTCTATGCAAAAGAAGTGATAAATTGTATTTTTCAAGAACGCGAAACAGCAAAGTATACTATACTGAAGGACAAAATAGACTGCTCTCTGCATTCAACTTCTCGAACTCGCTGGTCGGACAGGATTGACCCCGTGAAACCGCTTGCTGCTCATCATTCTGGAGTGGCAGAAGCACTGGATGAGTTGTCATTATTGAATCTGACAGCAGAATGTTGTGGCGATGTCAATGAACGCAAAAAGTATGAGCGGAAATTAAATTGTTTACTTATGGCATCGATTTGGGTGAAAGTTTCAAAAGCCATTGACATTGTGAATAAAGTAATTCAGGCGTGAGGGGCAACGCTTGATGACACGTGTAAAAATTTAAACAGCTTGATTGTAGAGTTGTAAGCTCTGCGTGATGAAGGGTGGGAGAAAATTTGAAACGAAGCTGTCACTGTGGCAAGAAACATTGGATGACCTGAATCTCTTTAGAAGGAAACCAAGAGAGGTCGCAAGCGCAAGAGAATGGCAGACGAGGTCGACCGCAAAGACTCTGAAGATGACAGAGTACAAAATGCTGCATCGGATGTGAAATTCAAACGAAAAGTGTACTACGTTATCCTAGACCATGTAATTCAGTATGCAACTGAGCGGTTTGAAGCAACGAACGAACTTTATAAAAGTTTCTCTGTTCTTCAGGAGTTTTGCATTTTATCAGGAGACGAAAGCGAAAAACAAGCAACTGATCTGGTGAACTGATACTCCTCAGACCATCAGTATGAGCTTGTGGATGAAGTTAAGATGTTGGAATCCATTTTTGTTGCAAATTTCCGCAAAGAAACTCTGCAACCTTTACAGTTACTCAATGCTCTTGAAAGTACCAATCTCACATCTTTGTTTCCAAATTTTCGCATTGCCCTCCGTATCTATTGGACAGTCCCCGCAACAGTGGCTGGTACTGAAAGATCATTTTCTGCTCTGAAATGAATTAAAAGCGTCCTGCGGTCCACAATGTGTCAGGGCAGGCTGTCCAGTCTGGAAGTGCTAGCTGTGGAAGCTCTACTTGCGAGAACAGCCAACATAAAAGCTACCATTGACGATTTTGCTTCAGGGAAGGCTAGGAAAGCTAATATTTAAGAGCGAAGTGAGTTCACTGTATGATACAATCAACATGCAATGCATGATACATCCAGTATTTTAATTTTTAATAATTCGTGAATATTATTCTGTCTATGTCCTAATTGGAAACTAGGGTTTGGCAATTAAAAATCTTTCATAAATCAGCGTCAGAAGAAGGGGGAGGGAGGGGCGCGATAATATAGAGCTTTGGGGGCCGGAGAAGCTTTCGGCGACCCTGAATGGTAATGCACTGCTCCGATATATTGATGCAGCGCAACTTGCTAATGTTCCTTCAGGAAGCCAGATTTACGACGCGTGGCTATTAAATAACCGGGCTGATTATTTTGCCACTTTCTTGGGCCTCGGTAGCAACAAGTAGGGTCTAATATTGATCTATATTTGCCCCCCTCCCACCAAATTTCTAAGTTGTACGACCCTCAGTACAACAGTAACCTTTGTTCGAAGTAGATCGTCTACCTGAGATCCACCGGAATTATGTTGCGTGTGAAAGTAGAACAGCGCCTCAACGTGAAGTTTCTTGTGAATCTCTGAAAATCCGCTACAGAAACGTATAATTTGTTGATGGAAATTTATGGTGATGAGGGCTTATTTCGAATAGTTTAAAAAATTTAAGGATGGGAGGGAAGTGATTGAAGACGATCCGTGTCCCGGCCGTCCTCGCACATTGAAAACCGACGGTAAGATCGAAAAAGTGAGTAAGACTATTAGAACTAACCGGTGCCTGAGCATTCGAGCAATTGCTGACTTAGTGAACATCGATAAAGAAACTGTTGGACAAATTCTAAATAAAAATTTACACATGAAAAGTTTGAGAACAAGATTAGAGTCGGTAGATGCTGTGAAGAAAAAAGCGGCGCGGCTCATGAAAGACCTCTTAGAAAAGAACCTGCAACATTGCTTCAAACAATGAAAGATTCCTAAGATAAATTTTCAACAAAAAGGTCATTCTCAATCAAGAAAGATGAATTTTTAACCAAATAGTTGGATTCCCCCAAAAAAAACATCAACTAAATTGTGGCTTTTGCAAGCAAATAGTTCAACAATAAGAGATTGACTTTCAACCAAATAGATGAATTTGCAAAATAAAAATACTAATTATCAACCAAATAGTTGCATTTACAACCAAACAGGTCAACTTTCAAGCAAAAGGATTAAACTTCAACCAAAAACAGTTGCGTTTTCAACCAAATAATTGAATTTCCAACCATATAGTTGAATTTTGAACATACAAAGATGAATTTTTTATCAAGACAGATTACTCTTTCACCATTAAATATGAATTTTTAACCAAATGGTTCCATTTTCAGAAAAACAATCAATCAAACAGTTCCATCTACAACCAGATGGTTGAATTTTCAAGCAAGGAAGACGAAGTTTTTAGAGAAAATTTGAATTTTCAATCTTGAAAATTTGAATTTTTAAAATCGAAGTTATTTTCAACCAAGAAAGATGAATTTTCAAAAAAAAATGCAACCACACTTGAATTTACAACTATATAGTTTAATTTGTAACAAAATAGTTGAACTTTCAAACAAAAGAGGCAAATTTTCAACAAAATAGTTGAATTTTCAAACAAAAAAGATAAAAAGTCAACCAATAAGAGTAGCATTTTTAGCCAAGCAGTTGAATTTTGAAGTCAAAAAGATGAATATTTTAGAAGGTAATTGAATGGAGTTACAAAAATATATATTTTCATCCAAGAAAGATGAATTTTTTATCAAAATGATGACTTTTCTACTCGAAAAGAAACATTTTTAAATAAACGAAAATGATTTCCGAGCAAAAAGTTGAATTTAAAACTAAATAGTTGTACTTTAATGCAAAACAGACAAATTTTTAAGCAAAATAGATCAATTTTCTGCCTCAAGAGATGCATTTTCAACAAAAAAGGTAATTTTCAACAAAGAAAGATGAATTTTAAACCAAATAGTTATATTTGCAAAAAAAATTTCAACCAAAAAGAGTTGCATTTTGAACCAAATAGTTGAATTTTCAAGTCAAGAAGATGAATTTTTTTAAGGGCAGTTGAATTTTCATCCTGAAAAGTTGAATTTCCAGCAAATAAAAGAATACTTTCAATGAAAAAAGATGACTTTTTAACTGAAAAAGATAATTTTTTCACCATAAAAGATGAGTTTTCAACCTGAAAAAACGTATTTCCAACAAAAGAGTCGAGTTTCCAAGCTAAGAAGTCGAATGTTTAAAAAAACAATTAACTTTCAAACCCGAAAATTTGAATTTGCAAGAATCATTTCTCAAGTCAAATAGTCAAAAGACATGATTTTAAATAATTTATTCAAATTTGATGACAATTTACGATGTGTAAGAGTGATAGGTGTGAGTATTAATTTTTAAAACCCTTTCCATAGATAAACAGCGCTTCCATTTGCTGGAGCTTTTGGCCAAGGTGGAGGAAAACTGCAGAAAACCTTTCGTTCTTTCCTTCAAAAGCTTTGAGGTTAACAAGTAGGATTTCCATTGTTTATTTATGAAAATAAGCGTGAAGTTGTTTGGAGCATATACCACAGGTGTTTAGGAATTCGTAGCCCCGGTCAGAAATCCTTATGGTTTGATCGAGTCTCCGTTCGTCGTATAATAAAGAGATGGTGAGGGGAAATGAGGGAAAGTGATGGAGGGGTTGAGGGAAAGTGAGGGGAAATGGGGGAAGTTATGGGGAGTAAGAAGTAATGAGTAAGTGAGGGGCGGGCGAAAGGGTAAGTGAGAGGAGGGGGGAATGGAGGAAGTTGAGAAAATAATAGGAAATGAGGGGAAGCAAGAGGTGGTGAAGAGAAAATGAGAAAAGGATGGTTGAGAGTTGATGTGAATTTATAGGAAGTAAGGAGAGATGAGGGAAACTTGGGGAAGTCATGGGGGCTAAGGGAAAATTAGAGGTGGGGTGAGAGAAAATGAGGGCAAGAGAGGGTAGTGGTTGAAGGTAAGTGAGGGAAGTAAGAGGGAATAAGGTTGTGGGTGGGAGGAGGATGGTGAGGGGAAGGGTGACGGAAAAATAAGTAAAGTGAGGGAAACTGAATGTGAGGGAGGGCAGGAGTAATGTTATGAGATGAAATTCGGTGATGGAAGAATGGTGGGAAGTGAGTGGGAGCGCGGGGGAGGGGGATTTGACTGTCTTTATTAGCGACTTGATAGGCTACGAAATAATAAAAAACTGGTCCCTCTACAGTTTTAATAAGATTTTGCACGAAGATTTCGAAGAAATTTTAAAGATTTTGAAAATTTCAAAAGATTTTGAAAATTTCAAAAGATTACGAGTGGTCACAAGTGATTTCAAAATAATCCACATTATTTCAAAGTATGAGTATGAGTAATAAATCGGTTTCGTCTAACATTTTGGTCAAAAATCCAGTCGAACTTGTGCAATTATATAGAATCATTTCACGTCATTCTACATTCTTTATTCATTTTACGACTATCTCTTTGATTTTTAATAGCAAATAATTTTAAAAATAATGATGCTTTTAATGTCGTACACTGTTTATGGTTGAGGTTGACATTTGGCATGAATATTTAACAGCCTTAGATTATTCGTGGGAAAAATATTCTGAAATTCCTGAATACAAAAAAATTTGCATAACAGTTTCCCGAATTACGCCTAGAGAACTTTATTAAAAATTTTATAATTTTCTATTTACAAAAAAATCTAGATCAGTCGTAAATTTTGAGATAAAAGTTCATTTTTGTACAGATATTATATTTTTCCTCTCTTTTGACGGACAAGAGAAGCATAAAGAAGTTGATATAATTTTATATAACTTTTCTCTTGCATAAAATATACTTTATTACCTCTACGATTTTTTCCAGGCGAAAAACAAGCTGTAAACTTGAAGGTTCTATGAGTCATAAATCTAACACATATGAAATTCTTCAGTATTAGATTTCAGTTCTCTATATCATTGTCTCTCATACATAGAAGAAAATGAAGATTTTCAGTCTACTCTTTGCCTGCATGGTTTTCCTTAATTTTACAAGTGAGTATACCTCGTAAATATAATAATAATAATATTAATATGAAATAAAAAGTATTTTCAATATATGCAAAATATACCGTGGAGCTACAGCTAAAGGCTTCCAACTAACTTTTTGCGCGAAAATGAAATAATGGTGCCTTGAAACAGTTTTATGTGCTCTTTACATGTAACATTACTCTTAATCTTAGATTTTACTTCCAAATTCACGATATGAAATTTACAACTGAAAATTTTGCATTCGGAAAATGTTTGGCACCAAACTGTTCGTTTATCGTGACATCTAGTTTATTCAGGCGAGGAAACATATATCACAATTTTGCGACAACATGCATTTACGAGTAAAAATGTTCTATTCATAACTGCTTTCATATGCATTTTTTTTATTTTCATGAGTTTAAGTAGTAGTAAATTAAATTTTTCATAACTTTCTATTGAAAAAAAACTTTGTAATCGGTCGAGAAGTAAGTGTATTTAAATAATAATATTTAAACATTATTAGAAACATTTCAAATGGTTTGTTGTTTTAATTACAAATAATATAACGGCCTTCCCTTGATTATTTTTACTGACGACCAGATTTTAGAGATAAGGAAATTGTAACGCAATATAGTCTGACTTGAAAATGTGTGGCGTCAAACTGATAAGAGAGCGAGTAACCCAATGTCTACTTTTTCTTTTTCTTAAAAAATCATGGTCATGAGATCTCGCATAAATTGTTGTTGAAAACCTGATTGGCTGCAATACTGAGTGAATATGACTTTTAGTGGCTGTTTTCAGTTTGTTCTTTGCTATGAATATCATAACACATATTTTATAACATTAAAAAAAATGATAATATTACACTAACTGAACAGCTCCCGATCAAAGAAGGATACGTGTGGATTCAGCCTGAGAAGTATTGCCCTGAAAGTCAATTTCAAAAGTTGTTCGAATTTAAATTTATTAAATAAATAATAATAAATAACAATATTGTAATCAACAAATACTTTATTGATTTTTTTTTGAAACGTTGAAAAAAATCATGAATTTTAACCTTCAAGTGCTTCGTTTATCGAGAAAATTTTAAGCAACGGCAAACTTCGGTGAGAAAGTTGTTTAAGTGCATGTCTAGCAGAAGTCACGTGACCAAACTAATGCTCGATTTTTTAATTTTGATTTTTGGACCAATTTTCTCTTTCTTCAAGTAAAATATCGCTCTGAATCTTTGGGAAATGCACACGGAAACAGTAAGCTACGTTTGTATACCTACATCATTTGGGTGGGAACTTGAAACACAATTTTCTCGAAGAAATTAAAACTGGAGCAACGTCAGAATTTTTTTTGGAACAACTTTTATCCACACGGAATGAGATTTCAAATTGAAAATTTGGGAAATAAAATAAACGGCACTGAGGAACGTTTGTATGGTCCTAATTATATAATAATTATATAATTATATATTATAATTATTATGAATATTATAATTAATATATATTATATATTATAAATTTTGTTAATTCATTGACTCTTGATAGAGAATAAAAATAGATTTTGTTGCTACTTTGACGTTAAATGAAACGATGCGTAAAAGCTCAACTTTTCAAATTATTTTTCCTCCTTAAGCAGGGCTCTATGTTTTGTCGCTTATAATCTGTAAACTTTTTCGTTTTGAGAACCTAAAAATTCAGACACTTTACCATTTGACTTTCAACTACAGCAAGAGATTTCGTTTTTGGGAGTCTGGACCGAAAAATCAAAAAGTGGGTAAAAACTTGCTTTAAAAAAAGGTTTTTTGTTCCCGAAGGCAGGAATCTTACTTGTAATGGTATATAATCTGTGAACTGGTTCGCTTGAAGGTCCTGAAAAAGCAGAACATTCATAATGTCACCTCCAAACATTGCAAAAAAATGGGTCTTACGGCACTGTGACAGAAAATCGAAAAAAATTTAAAAAGTGAACTTTTTAAATTAATGTTCTTCCCCCAATGCAGGGCTCTTATATTTTGTGACTTGACCTGTGCAAACTAGATCGGTTTGAGGACCCAAAATGTCAGACATTTTACAATTTCGCCTAAAATTACTGCAAGAGATTTCGGTGAGGTGAGGTGATGATAGGAAATCGAATATGGTCTAAAAAGTCCACTTGTTTTAATTGATCCCCCCCCCCTCCAAAGTAGGACTCACGTTGGATGCAGGCC
>JAUMHM010031914.1:0-16076 GCA_032362435.1 Melikaiella ostensackeni
CCGGGAACGCCGACTTTATATGAATCGAGCGATGAACAATTACGCCACCGAAGTATTCTTATGTGAAAATAGAAGATACAGGAAGAAGTGAAGGTTATTTACCTCAATTATCGATTGGTAGTCATGTTTTCTTATCATACGACGATTATTTGACGAATTTTATAACCAAATGACATGAAATGAGATCTCAAGCGAGACAAAATTTAATTGCGGCTGGAGAAAAGTAAAAAATATATCATGATCGGAAAGTTAGTCCATTAGAAATCAAAACTGGAAATAACTTCATCTTATTAATTGGAAAAGAACCGAAGAACGAATTTGATGATCAATATAGAGAGCCTTATGAAGTCCTAGGAATATTAGGAAATAAAAACGTAAAAATTCAAATAAAAGGCAAACCTGCAGTTTTACATGTCAATAGACATAAGCGTTCATACACAGAATGTTGAGCTGTTAATAATTAAATAACAGGCCCTTGTTTTTTTCATTTTGGATGAATTCCGTCCACTGTCATTGTATAGATTCTCCTATCGTCGTTTTTATGCATCAAATCGATCTGCTCATGTTATGGCCATATTTATTTTACACGGAAATTTTCGAAAGAAATGACAATAATATTCCCGAATGGGCGCAAGACCTTAGAAGTATGCAGACAACTAGGGATATGATCCTAAAAATTATAACTCGAGAACCAAAAGCTCATGAGAAATTGATTTTTTGTCTTCAATTATCGGATCACGGAGTTTTAGCACACATATTGAAATATATGAAGTAAAATATTTATTTTAGACAAAGACATGACTATTTTCTGGACATTTTTGATTCAAACTGGGATTTTTAATCACGATGATTGCAACATTCCTGAATGAAGTAAGGATTTTGCCAATCCATTGATAATGAGAGATGTAATGTTAGCAATTAAAACAAGAGGACCACACGCAGACAAAAATCTCAAACTCGCTTTGAGCCTGTCAGGTCACGTTTTTCTCGCCAACGTTCTAGCTCTGATAAAATAGGTATCTGGTTTCTTCAAGGGAATATCACTCTACGATATATTATGCATGGCAACAAATCATCATCAGAAAAAAAATATGGATGTTAATCACGTTGATAATAAATCAGTAATGACGTAACTAACAATAACCATAAGTAAAACCATTCGCTAATTTGGAACCTCCTTTTTCCAGAAATGGATTCACGAGGCTTCCTTTTGGCACTGTTCACTGCATACACACATTATACGACAACAATCTATGATATCGTGGGATACGATTGTGGCCCAAATCAGCTGAATACCATAACTCTGTCATTATTAGATGTAGAAGGATGCGACGTAACTAAACCTGAATTGCACACATGATCTGTAAATATACATTTATGAAAAATAAGCAAGTATACTTACACAAAAGTCATACAATGTAAGATAGAAGTAGAACAAAAAGTAACTTATTATGGGATGTGCATTTTCATACGTTTTATGGTAGCTAATGGTTATAGAGAATACATTTAAGGAATTTTGTATGAGCAATGTAACTTAATACGTAAAACTGGAGTATTTAAAATGGGACAGGATGAACGAATTTTCGATCTCCATGCAAACAATTTTTATACTCATACTCTCATGATAGCAGGTTCAGTAACTAATTATGGTGAATTTTCTGGTTCACAATTTTCGGATCATTTTGGTACATGAGAAAGAGTTTTCGTTGGAGCTACTCATAGAATTCCATTGCGAGAATATCACGCCAGGTCTATTTTAAGTCAAGGTAAAATACATTTGGATTCTGGAATTGTGTGCCTAGTCTCCAATACTACTTGTACCGATTTAGAAGGAGGTCAAACATTCTGGGATCCTCTACCACCCAGAACGTGTTATTTGAACAAATATGAAGTTTTATATACAGGACTAGCAAATGAAACATATGACAATACTACACAAGATTCTAAATTACTTCACTTTTACATAACGGAGGACTTAACCTTTGTGCGAGCATATAATTCTATGCTACCAACATGCAATATTTTATTAATTCGAACAATGCACCCAAAATTACTAATTTACGAAGCAACCCATGAAGAAGAAGCTCACAAGTACAAAATATGGATATGCCTACATATGCAAACTGTAAATTTGTTTATGTCGAAAGACACATCCGCAGAAAAGTGAATCAATTATATCGAGTTCTTTTAATTAAAAAATGTAAACTTGAACAGCAAGCATTAAGAAATTTATTGATTTTAGCCACTCAAGTACCTGATGAGTTTGCTTATCATTTTATGAAAGGACCAGGATACATGACCGTAGTAGCGGGAGAAGTGGTTCATATTGTTCAATGCGTTCTAGTTGAAGTGAATTTTCGTGAAACTAAAAAATGCTATTTGCAACTTTAAGTCCTCAAAGGAAACCCAACGCGTTTTCTCACGCCGCGAACCCACATAATCTCAAACACCGGTTTCCAAATGAACTGTTATACATTTTTAATAGGAGTAATGATAATTTTCAGAGAAATTAAATTAATTGCTGATATTTTGATCCACAGTTATACTCTACATAAAATATTTGGCTGGTTGTACCTTTTGTGAACCTTTTGGGACTCTATGGCTAGTTTATTGTTACATTTGGGAAAGAGACTACCTCCTGACGGACCCAATAAGGTAAGCTCACAGGCACCTCGGCCATCGGCTTCTTACGCACACACTGATGCGCCGGACACTCTATTGAGCACTACTCAGCACTCTAACACAAACACAGGCAAAGAAGAATCCATTCCACTCACCATAGACGCTACTCGATATCCTCACTCACAACTCAAGGAAGTTCGTAGTACAATTTACTACTCCATTCAACTTCAAACATTCCTCAGCATGTCGCATGAATCGTGTACAACTCTCTTAAACAAATTGTTTCAACAAAAAGGAGAATCTTCTCTAGAATACAAATGATGAATTGCTTTAGATGCTAACAATGAATATCATGTTCGAGCCTAATTGCAGTATCCAAAGTACACAATTATTAGTGCTGGGGAAGATGAAGATTTAGCCAAACAAAATGCAGCTCGAAGTCTATTGATGGTAGCGATAGATCGTACGGAATGTAAATTGGTACCATTTCAACCTTCTTTCAGTAGCGAAATACGTAAAAAATTACAAGGATTATGTGCACGACGCAATCTTCTACATCCATAATTTATTACATTGCATATTTGAACATCATCTGAAAACTCTACTTTCATATCTATAAACGTTGCACAAAAACGAGAATACTATGCGTAAGTTCAAAATCCTGTTTACCAGCTAAACATTTTTATGTAACTCATGATACATCAGGTCTACCTGAAAAAGTTATAAAAATGTTGTAAATGTTGATTCAGACCCCTAAATCAATATCACAAACATCAACAAAACTCCGTTTTTTAAGAATACAGTTTTGATGGAGCACTATTATGTAAAACCTGCCCACCTCCCGAGAAATCCAAGGAAATTTACCAGATGTAGCTCAATGGGATTCTTATATCATGTAGACATTCTAAGGAATTTCACTATCAAATATGGATTACCATCCCCACAAATTACAACCTGTCGCGCAAGTCTCTACCTTAGAACACCTTGTAATTCAAAGCGGAAAAATATAAGAATTAGCTTAACATATGGCACCATTAGGACTCCTTGAATTGTTGATACTAGAATACGGTATTTGTGATAAAGATGACACAGAAACATATAGGGGAAAAATGAAGACACAAGATCAACAAGTTCAAGCTGATCCTAGAGCCAAATTGGTTCCGTGGGAAAATTCTTGTGAATATTGTAACACACAAGTACATTCTACAGAAGAGTGTCGTAGAAATATCATAGGAAAAGTTGCTATGGCAACACATATCCGCCTTCTACTTCACTACGCAATCCTTAAATTTTTCATCGACCCCTTTGACCTTTCTTCAAACGAACTTCTAGGCCTAAGTCCATTCAGTTACAATAACCTCGTTCTACAGTAACTTTCTTTTTTTACAGACTTCCGAGAAGCAGACTGAGTTCAAAACTCCAACTTTCATCTGGTATCTTCTTGATATTATTGCTAGTAACTTCATCTGATGCGACAAACTCGTACATCGATTTTTTTTCGCACTCACTAGACGTCTATCTTGAGCTTATTACTGATATTTGAACTCTTCCTGGAGAATATAATTTTTTATCTTATCTAGACACTTCTTCAATCATACAGTTTAAAACATAAAACAATTGATAACTATAAGAAACTCATTATATGATGCATGAAGATATCAGACAATTGCAAAGAGAGTAATCACAAAATAAATCTCAAGTCGATAACTTATTTTCTTCAAGAGATTTCTATAATTTCTAATGAAATGTACAATATTATCAGTTCTTTATCGAACAGTAATCGATTTTTGGAGAAAGTTTAGAACACATTTGAACAATGAGAAAAAAATCATGATTAAACTCCCTATTTTCCCGAGAAAAATTTATTTCTATACCTAGTTTAATCTCTCAAGGAATTACACATCTCGCTGAAATCTTCCCAATGTTCGAGGACTTTAACGACTCGGTCGATTTCAACGCCAAGTTCAACAACTTTGCTTTCAAAAATCTAACGAAAAGTCTGCAAGAGACCATTGACTCCTACACCTCTCATCTACGACACCTTGTAGAAGCCTTTACACATACAGTTACAAACTCGTGGCACCAAATGCCCTTTTCCGACTCTTTCCTTGATTTTAAGCTCAACCTCACCATTTCTTTTTTCTTTAACGTACTTTTATTTTCAACAATTAATAATAATAATTATTTATTCATTATTATTTATTTTTTATTCATTAATTTTATTTATTTATTTCAACAATTAATAATGAAATTAATAATTTTCATGTTAAATATTCCTGTACTTTCATCGAACAAATTTTATCTACTTAAGCCACATGCATTTCCTATATTTTTTGGCGCCAATGACAAACATACGTTGTCGATTTACCACGAATCTCAAATTTCATATCTTGCCCATTTATCAGATAATGAAAACTATTTTGTAGCAGACGACCAGTTCATTAAATCACGCTATCAAACCGAAATTGGAACCTTTTGCTATGGCAATTTTCCAATAGTCAGAACTAGAGAGAATCCTATTTGTGAGACTGTCATTATCACTCAGGCTAAACCTTATAAATGTCAATTCTTTGTAAATATCAACAAATTTTATTTCTGGAGTCCATCACAAGCTCATTATGGCTGGCTCTATCCAACCTTTCTACCCGAACGATCTCATTTATATAGTACTGCCCCGAACAACCAGATATTTTTACAGATATCAAAATCACTGGAATATTACGGCTGAATCCAGATCATAAACTGAACCCTGAAATAACTTATTATTATCCAAATAAAAATTTGAACATATTGGACTCTTCAATTTCAATACAAAGGTCAACCCTACCACTTTCTTCCATCACCTCTTTGCTATACAATTATTCGATCCAACAATCTGATCTACTTCAAAAAATACTTTTTCATTTCGAACATAAGGAACATATGCCATTGTCTCTTCTTGAAGACGAAATATTCGTCCAATAAAAACTTTCCAAAATTCCACAAATTTTTCCCAAAAATAAAACGTTTAATTTTGCGAATCAACGAATTTCATTGACTCTAACAGTGATAATATTACTTCAAGTAATATTACTTGGATTACTGATTTTCAAAACTAAAAAGAATTGATGGAAATTATAAAAGTAAAAAACCATCTACGATTGAAATGAAACATACAACTCCATTGAGTTTCGCGGAAAAACCGTTACTTGACGCAATAAAATTTCAGTTTTGAAAGAAAATAGATAATGAACTAGATTAACGATTATATAACATATCAAAATACTATAAAATAAAATGAGATATAATTCGAAAAACTAGAAAAATCCATTAAAAATATATGTTAATAAACAAATTTTTAAAACGCATGAAAATTAGGCTTTTATTGTACATAAGTAGTATATCACAGTTTTCAAACATTTTTTTTAGTACTTATATTCACACTATTAATAAAATTCACCACTTATATTATGTGATTTCAGTCATAACTTCACATGATCATAATTTACAGTTTAAAACTACTTACAATAAATAATCATACTAAAAAATCTCTTGATCAATCTTCGGAATCACTTAATTCATGCTACTGAAATATAAAAAACGGACCAGATATTAGACAAATTACATAGTAAATAAACAAAAATTAATCATAAGTTATTATACAATCTCACCTCTACAGTCTCGTTGTTTATCATCTCATATCTCTGCTCTTTGAGAAGAAAATAGAATCCAGGCCCATATTTTTCAAAATTGTATATAGAACTCTTTGATCCGCTTCTATTCCTTGACTCATTTGCATCAACCAGTCTCAAGGCATCAGGACTGTCGTTTCCTTGAGAGAAACTTTCCGATCTTTCTGAACCTTAAGTGAAGGATTTTCCGGTAACTATACTTCTTTTAAACCTTTTTACACGGGGTGCTGAATGATCAGCAACTGTCATTCTTATTTCACCTTCCCGTTCAGGCGGAATTTTAATGGTTGATTGTCCCAAAGACATATCCAAATTTTTTTTTAACTTTCTTCTGACGATTATTCATCCAGCGCATTAATTTTGAATATTGAAGTTATATTTAATTACTTTTGAAAATAAATTCTCTAAATATTAAAAAATAATATCCCAATTACCTCTTATAATTTTTCATTGGACACGGAATGAAAATTCTTAATTATATAGAAGGCGCCATAAGTTCCATGTTTTACACATTGATTTCTAGCTTAATCCGTCAATTTTAATTTTGCTTTTGTCTCCGAATATGTCCACTCTCTGCACACTTAATTCCTTTATGTTTGAAAGATACATTTGTCTTTTCTTCCTCCAAATTTTGGAATGAATTATGGATTTTGTCTTCTATTATCCTATCATTGTATATCATTTCTCCATTTTTATCACCACTATTAACGTTATAACTAGAATTTGCACTTATATCAATTTCCCATTCCCAGAACTTTGTTTAATAATTTTACTTATACATTCAATCCCGCCAAGTTCTATAATGTCTTGCATGGCTTTTTGAAATTTATTTTTAAAATTAATTGAAAGCGTATATTCTATATTCTACCGGGTTCGGAAGCTGTCCCTTAGATACGTTTCATTGTTGATAGAGCGCGAAATGAAAAAGAAGCGATGCCAATAAGGCCATTTTCGAGCACCAGAAGCAAACAAATATTTCCAAAACTAGAAAGTGGCTGAACATTTTTGGCTCGTATGAATCCACTTAAAAAAAATTTTGTGGTTGAAGAACCATTCAAATGGAATATGTTCAATAAGAAAAGTATTAACTGTAAACTGAAGACATTTTTCATATACCTGAAAAAGTGGTGAAATTTGAATAGTTTTTGCATCCTTATTGTCGCCCCTCCTTTAAAAACACCTTTATTTTATAATCTCAGGTTACATCTACGTACCAGTGATTATTCTAAAAATCAAGTGACAAATATTTACCGTTTGAAAATTTGAAAAATTTAACGTAAAAATAAATAAAACTAATGGCTTCTTTCCATCCCAGAAGTTTATAGTTCAAACAGAAAAGTACTGAAAAATCAAATCACCATACCTAGCAATCATTACATATCAAAACTACACTCCGATAAATCATATTTTTATTGCAAAATTTGAAAAATTTCACAAAATAAAATTTTGTGATCGACTCATTGTGACGAGATTATATTAGAAACTAGAAAAATTTATCGTAAAGTCACGTAAAATTTACGTTTGATTACGATATTGAAAATAATTCGATCCTCTTATAGCCACTCTTTTCTAATTTCACAGAAATAAAAATTTTTTATTTTTAATCTTCTTACATCAGTAAGAAAAGCACGCTCTAGATAGCAGTAAAGCTGAAACTATGTATTGCTATCTCATGTTTTGTTCCTTAAACGTTATGTATTTAGTGATAAAAAATTACCCATTTCAAGACCTCAACATTATTTGTATTTGCGCCGAAAAGATTCTCTCAAGATTCAGAGATTCACTGACGATTAAATCAAAAAGATTTTCAAATACTGTAAATGACCATATCCTTCTTACTCTTAAATTAAATTTATAAATATTATAGGTCAATAGATTTTTCTCGAACCAGGGCATCTTTTCTGTTGTTACATTAACTTATAATTTTTAAGTTCTTAAGATAGCAGGAAAAGTGGCATTTGCTTTTCTACTAATAAGTAATTAATTGTTGATGCAAGAAGTACGTACTTGCTATAAAGAAATTTTATTCAACAATTAAAGTACCTATATGAATTCTGGATGCGTAAAGACCTCTTTCAATAAATTCTAATAAATATCATTCAATGAGAAATTTTTCAAACGAAACAAAAATTAAAAAATGACATTAGGTTTGTAGTTCAGAATTTAAAAAGTAGCAAGGCTGCTGGTCTGGAGGGTATTAACACTGAAATGCTAAAGAGCGGTGACGAGTATTTGTTAGAGCGGCTGAGCATTTGAGCTCGTTGACGAACATGTGTGCTGAGTGTAAAGAAGTTCCAAATTCAAATTTTTTTTAGTAATTCTATAAACAAATTATATAAACAAATGCACAGTGTGGACATTTGAAGGTAGAGAGAAATAGTCTCCTCCCTTAATTTACTCGTATGTCGCCAGTAAAGTTCAATGATGGAATATTGTCATCCAATATTTTTCATTAATTTGCACAGTGTAGACATTTGAAGGCAGAAAGAAATAATTTTCTCTTAATTTTCCTTGAACTATGTCTCCAGTGATGTTTGATGATGAAAATTTGTCATCCGATATTTTTCATCAATTTTATAAACAAATTATATTAAAAAATGCCCAGTATGGACATTTAAAGGCAGAAAGAAATCATTTATGCTCATTATTTCCCTTAAATTATGTCGTCAGTGATATTTAGTGATGGAAAATTGTCATCCAATATTTTCAAATCATTTCATAAACAAATTCTCAAAACAAATGCCCAGTGTGGACATTTAAAGACTGAAAAACTTCGTCTTTTCCCTTAATTTTCCTTAAAATGTATCACTAGTGATGTTTAGTGATAAAAATTCTTTATCAGATGTTTTTTATTAATTCTATAAACAGATAATATAAAAGAATACGCAGTGTGTATAATACATGCAAAATGAAGGAAAACGTTCTGTCTTTTGTTTCGCACACATTCCCTAGCGAACTTGAAGTCATCCACCTTTTGCCTGGTTGTTCCAACATTTTGTGTAGAATTCACGAACATAAACGTGCTGTTCTCCTACGCTTTGATGTTATAATACATAATCCGCCTAATTGTAATGTTAAGAACTCCTGTTTTCAGACTTTAATTCTGATCAAAGCACTCATAGCCCTGAATTGAAAAGACATTTGCTTCTAGTAAATGATTCTTTTATTTGGATTAATTCCCTTCGCTCTACAAAATTTTTGCTGTTGCATTTTCAAGAATAATTTTTTGGTTCTTCCTTTATTCTTATTGTTTTATTATATATAAGTATCGCGTTTATTCCTGTTCCTTGAGTGCGTTGACTTAATTCGTACTTTTTATGCTTTGATCACATAGTTAATAGACATACGTGAGGTTATACATATTTATGCGTATGTATATTTATATGTGTGTGTATGATCCTTAATGCATTTAATGTAATATGCACTTTGATTCATTGGTTTAGTAAGGCTATTTTAGTCGTTTTGAATGCAATACACTGTATTAAATCGTCAATAAATTTATTTAACAAAATTACGAACTTTTGATTTTGTCTTCCATAAATTACTGGTATAATTTTAAAAATGAGTACCCTTAACGTACCAATAAAAAATCTGTGCGATATTTCAATCCCAAATCTCTAAATGAATGACAAAGACTTATCTAATCTGTTATTGAATTATGTTCGAGCAAATTATATGATTTAAGATGAAGAAATGACAATAGTTGAAGGAAGAATATTGCGTTATTCACTTCCTACTTTGAAAAAGAGATGGAAGACTTGCTTTCACAACAAAGACACTTTTGAAAGTAGACACATGAAATGGCTACTCACCGAATTAACAGTCAACTTGACTATAACAAATGTTGGTAGAGGATCTCGCGAAGACTTTAAAGACACTTCTAAGTCGTCAAAAAGGAGAAAGGTTCAATCACTCCAGGAAGGTTCAATCACTCCAGGAAGGTTATTCAGAGCTTCAAAATCAAAAGGCATTCTTAAGTAATTTAAGAGCTGTTGGGAAAATACAATTAGCAAATAAAATAAGTCGACTTTTAAATAACGTAGAAGAAGATGCGACTGAACCAAATATAATTAAATTTACCGACGACGAAGTTCTTGCACTGGTTAAAGACGTCAAACTATCTAAACATCAATATGACCATTAAATTGAAAGAACTACTAGATCACACAGTGCAACGTTAACTAGAGATTGCCAGTATCAGAATTTACATAATGGATGCAAATATTAAATTGTTGACACTATATCGTTTCAGAACGCTAAAGATACACCAGAACTAAACAGCTTCAAAATGGATCGAATGAGAGACGAGATGAATGGACTTTTGCGAACGAAAATTTCATTTGGTAAGCTTAGGTGTCAGGTTAATGATAAACTACTCTTAACTGTGTTAGATGGAAAAGTAACCCAGAATCCTACCAAAACACTAAGTGCAGCAACTTGCCATTCGTGCAAAGAAAATCGTTCAGAAATAAATGACTTAAGTAGAGTCATGCAGAAGCATGTCATTGAACAGGATTATGGGCTTGGTCTTTCACCCCTCCATGCTAAAATACGTTGCATGAGTCTCATTCTGAATATAGCTTATCACTTATATTTTTGGTATCGGCAAGGCAAAATAAATTGTCATGAAAGATGCAAACGAGAGGATCCAGAGAGATTTTCGGAAAAAAAATGGGTTTAGTAATAGACATACCTAAGCGTGGTGGAAGAACTTCCAACGATGGAAATACAGATCGACGATTTTTCTCGATCCTGAACTAACATCGAAGATGACAGGTCTTAATGCTCGGTTAATCAAAAGGTTAAGCATCATATTGCAAGTTCTCTCTTGTGGTCGCAGAATCCTTGTTCAAAAATATAAGGCGTACGCTATACAAACTGCAGAACCATATGTTGAGGTGTATAGTTGGTATTATATTCCATTATCTGTACATAAGATTCTCTTGCACGGTGGAAAGATCATCGAATGGTTTCTAATTTCTTTTGTTTCATTACCAGAAAAAGCCCATAAAGCACGGAACAAGGATTTTGGACGATTATGTAAGTCTTGTACCCGACAATGCAGCCAAGTAGCAAAGAACATTTACCTTACTCACAAATTACGCGTACTTGACATATCTATGTATGTAGGAAAAGGAAACATACTGATGGTGACCTCGATCCTGAAGCTCTCGAGCTTTTATCTCAGATTAAAGCCCTAGAAATTAAAACTCCATCGTGACTTATCATTAGACTATTACGAAATTGACAAAGGATTATGGTACACAGCAAGTGTATGCTGATCAAAAAGTGCATTCTTTCTGCCTTTACATATCTGCACTGAGAATTTGTTCATATAATTTGTTGAAAAAATTAATAAAACATATCGGTAACAAAATCATAAAAATAAACATTATTGGCGACATAATTTAAGCAAAACTAAGAGAAAACACTAGTTCTTTCTACCTTTAAATGTACACACTGTGCATTTGTTTATATAATTTGCTTATGAAATTGATAAAGAATATCGGATGACAATCTTTTATCACTCAATATAACTAATGACATAGGAATTAATGAATGTCATTATTGATATGATTATTATTATATTAATTAATAAGATTACGACACATTTGAAATTATCACACTTGAGTGTTTTATTATATAGATTACATTTTTATACATGTATTTATCGTCAAAAAGTTTAAAATTGTCGTCAAATGAAGTAATTTACAGTTCGGAAAAGCATACACATTTTATTTCAATGTGGTGGATTGAAATATATTTTCGTATCATTGTGGATCACCTGACATATGCGTCATCCTGCACAAAAATTTATATATAGGTATACTTAGGCGGCTGTTCCAAAACATTTCCTTTTGGCACCTTCACACACCATCCGGGATATAATAATTTTCCACCTGAGATAATTATCAATATTGATTATAATGTGAGAAACCATATCCGTTTTAAAAGTTGATACATCTAATCAAATGGTATTTGCTATATTTGAAATTTAAATAAATTCTCCAGATTGAAGTATTCCAACTTAAATCATTTGAAGTTATGCAATTTTATTTTTAAAGAAATGAATTTCGCGGTAGATAAATTTCAAATTTTGAGCGCTTAAAAGTAAACCATTTGTGAAAGCGTTATTTGAAGATATTTGCAGAACTAATCTTCAGAAAATAAAAAAATGTTTACACTACTAACCTCCTTGGCAGATTCGTTCGAGGCACTCGTATGTCGAGCCACCTAAAGTCACGAATTCACCACGTCTAAATACACAAACTGGTTTAACGTAAGTATCCTGTAAACATAAGTTTTTTGTTACTTCACAGTTTTGGGGAAAATCCATCGTTTTCCAATACGAAAAAGACCATGTAAAATTTTGTTTACTTACACGGCATTTAAGTTTACACTTCATCCGGGCCCAGGCAGATTGCTAGAAATAACATTTTAAGTAATGAAAGTACTCTTTAGCAAAGTTTTTACAGTTAGATAATATGAAATTGCACACAAATTCCATCAAATTAAAATTTATGTTAAATTATATAGACAGGCATTGATAAAAGTTAGAGTGAAACTTTTAGTGAAGGAATATTTTTACGATGGGCAACATACTTTTTTGTATTTTCCTTGTAAATGAATGTACTTTTGGATGAAGTCAAAATGCTCAAATTAATCAAATCGTTTCATAAGGGAAAATAATTTGTGGGCTGGAGTCCGAAAAAGGTAAAAAATAATTGAAATCAGTTAATATATTCCGTTTTATTTTTTCATTCGAAAATTTTAATTTTTTCAAATTAAAAAAAAATTCAATTGGTTACAGAATTATGCAAACTTCTTTATATGCACATTTTCTGCTAGTAAACAATCATAAAAGATCAGAAATTCAAAAAAAATCCTGGGTAAATTTACAAGTCTTTGAAATAGTGCAAAAAACATGTTTTTTTTTGGATCAAGTCACATGCACAAATTTTGAAAAGAAATTGATATGTTGAATCTGAAATTTCTTGAGCTTGAATCAACGAAACATGATATTATATTGCTTTTGGGAAGAAAAAAACTTTTTGTGGTGTTTGAAGCGTCCCAAAATCGATCAAAAAGGAAGTAATTCCAAGATCACGGAACGATTTGCTATCCATGAAAGCAAAATAATAATAGCATGTTTCTTTGATTTAAGCTAAAGAAATTTCAGGCTCGACGTGTTCAACTTTTGTCAAGTTGTGCGCATATAACTCAATCTAAAAAAACATTTTTTTGCTCATTTTCGAAGAATTCTAAGTGGAACAAGTTTTTTTTATTTCTAGTTTCCTATTATTTCTCACTAGCAAAAAATGTACACATGAAAGATTCGCCATCATTTTTGAACTAATAGAGTTTTTCCCTCAATTTTCAAAAAAAAAGAGAACAGAAGATATTGATCGATTTCAATTTTTTTTCACTTTTTCGAATGCCAAATCTCAAACTTTTTTCCACAGCTCGAACAATTCGTTCAATTTTAGGATTTTCACTCTGTTTTAGCCGTTCAAGAGTTTTCAATTGTTAATGTTCTAAATGAGGTAAATGTAATTCAAGAACTTTAAATAACTGTTCTGAGTTGAGTGAAACTTACCGCATGGACAAAGTTAGCCGTGAATAAACTTGCGATGACTTCAAACATAAAAAAAATATACATTTATTGACTCATTTGCTTATTCTCAATTGAATTTCATATAATTAATAACAAGTTTTATCATGAAACGCTATGAAATATTCCCAACTACGCCTCAAAAAGTAGTTCAGATCAAGGCTTTAATACCCTGTATAACATATAGAATTTGAGAACTAAAGCCCTGTTTTCAGATACCTGCTTTGCATTTATTAGTTTTTAATCATTTTTCATTATAAAGTCTCCAATATGTTCAACAAAAAGAGTTCTCCACTGATCGAAAATACATGTACTTTGATTCTTGCATAAAGTCTCTTTGCAGCAATGTAATTTTTTTGTATAAATGATTACTTACTTAGCAGCAAGAAAGCGAATGTCACTTTTCCCGTCATCTTGAAGACTGAATCTTAAGACAATCTTTTTCCAGTCAATATTTTTTTCGGGAAATAAAGCTCGTGAAATGAAGATATTTGGCAAGAAACTGAATACTTGGAAAGTGGTGATAATCGTTGTTACTATTGGTACGTACAGCACTTGCGTATACGCGTCAAATAATATGTCAAGGAAAGAGGCAAATAAAAAGAATAATGAGATTTCGCAATGTGTAATTTATTATCTTAAAACACGAAAAATCTCAGACGCAAGACACGAGATAATGATTAAGACTTTAAATTTATTGCTTTTCAGGACGTAGTTTCTTACTTTGAAATTATTTATACTTTTACAAGTAATTATTTTTTACTGCTAAGAGCTTTTTCGAAGTCGGTTCTTTATTTTTTTCTCAATTTTTGTAAACATCAATTTTCTTATGTTCTTATCTCACTTTCTCCCTGAGTTGATCTAGCATTCTTCCCCAAGCAAGAATAATCATTCCAAAAAACTTCCATGAAAATCGGTTTGACATTTTCCTCCATTATGTGGGTTTAAATACTTGTAATCTTCAGTAAACGTCTCACTGTGTGATCTAGTAGTTCTTTCGAATTATTGGTCACACAATTATCGGAAATAGTGATTCCTGAGGCAATATCTTTTCTTCAACTATTGTCATTTCTTCATCTTCAATTGCATAATTTTCTCGGATATGATTCAGGAGCTGGTTAAATAAGTTACTGTCACTTATTTTGAGATTTGGGATTGGAATATCGCACAGATTTCCTATTAGTACTTTAAGGGTACTAATTTTTGAAAGTATTCCAATAATTAATGAAAAAATAAAATCCTACATTCGTCATTTTATTGAATAAATTTACTGACGATTTAATACAGTCTCAACGGACTAGAGAAGCTGAAACAAATGTAATACTTATATCTAATGAAACAATAAGAATAAAGAAATAAAAAATAATTAGAAGCAAATGACTTTTTATTTTGAGACTATGAGTGCCTTGCTCAGAACTAGAGTCTGAAAATATGAGTATTTCATATGACAAAAAGGCGGATTATGTATTATGACATCAAAGCAGAAGAGAACAGTACGTTTCTGCTCGAGTGTTCTAAACAAAATGTTGAAACAGCCCTGCAAAAGGCGGATGACATGAACTTCGCTAAGGAATGCGTGCGAGACAAAAGACAAACCATTTTCCTTCATTTTGCATGTATTGAACACACTGCATATCTTTTTATATAATCTGTTTTTAAAATTAATGAAAGATATATCATAAAAAATTTTCATCTCCCAATATCACTGGTGACATAAGCAAAATCAAAAGAAGAACGATTTTTTTCTGTCTTTGCATGTCCACACTGGGCATTTGTTTAGAGAATTTGTTTATGAAATGATTTAAAAATATCGAGTGACAATTTTCCATTATTAAATGTCATAGACGACATAATTTAAGGAAAACGATGAGAAGAAAATATTTCTTCCTGCCTTGTCCACGCTGGGCATTTGTTTATATAGTTTGCCGTAAAATTATTTGAAAATATCAAATGGCAATTTTTCATCGACATAATTTACAAAAAAATTAAGAGAAAGATATTTCTTTATGCCTCGAGATGTCCTCGTTGTATATTGGTATATATAATTTGTTTATAAAATCAATGAAAAATATTCGAAGGCAATTTTAGGTCAGTTACACCAGCCCCCCCCCCCAATCATAATTTTAGAATTTCTTTAGCACACTGAATTGCGCCGAAAATGCGCTCATATG
>JAUMHM010031922.1:0-16075 GCA_032362435.1 Melikaiella ostensackeni
TACATACATACATACATACATACATACATACATACATACATACATACATACATACATACATACATACATACATTCATACATACAGCCATATACGAGTATACAGATAGACACATTCGTAAAAACCTGTTTTTTGGGTTCAGACGGTCTCAAAACGTGGACATTTGACAAAAAGGGGGGGGGGAGTGTTAAATTTTACACAAATCTAATACCTTCTCTGGTGAAAGTGTAAAAATTAAAAACTGCAAAAATTGTATCCCTAAATTCAATAAGTTTTTAATATAGAATTGTAAGCTACACAATTGTTGTTGAAATTGTTTGAAACTTAGTGTACACATACAGTATAGTCCAGTGATGCCTACAAACAATAAAAAAGCTACAAATCACCTATTATTCAATAATACTTAATTACAAATTGAAGTCGGCCGGTATCTATGTCTTTTTAGTTTCGCCAACAAAAAGAATCGAGGGAAGTTCAAAGTTGAAAACAAATTCTGTAAGGCGTTTGTTTCTCACTATTCAATGAAGATTTCTGGAAGTTTTCAAGTCGATTCATTGAAAATTGGCAGAATTAGGTATTTTATAAAAAATCCGAACGACGAGTTTACTTCCTGATAGTGCTCATTGCTCATGAAGCAATCGCTGGCGGCATCGTATGCTTTCTCACAGAATACCTAATTCTATCAATTTTCAATGAATCAATCTAGAAATTTCTAGAAATCTCTCTTGAATAGTGAGGAACAAATGCCTTCCTGAAAAATCGTCCAACTTTGAAATTCCCTCGATACTTTTTGTCGGCAAAACTGAAAAACATGTTTACCGGCCGACCTCAATTTGAAATTAAATATTATTAAAGAATATGCGATTTCAATCTTTTCTATTATTTTTTGGGTATCACTGGACCATACTCTATGTCTATACCGAGTTTTGAGCAATTTCGACAACAACAGGGCAACTAATGACGAGTTATATTTTAAAAACTTATTGAATTTACGGATAAAATTTTTGGATTTCATAATTTTTATTATTAAGAATAACCATCTGACAAAAAAAACAGCAAATAGAAAAAAGTTCCGTCTCATTATTCTTAATAATTTCATATTTAAAAAAAAATAAGTTTGTGGCTTTCCAAATTTCCATAAACTCAGATATTTTGGACAATACTTTTACGCGTTTTCGAGCGCTGGGTGGTTTGTTTGAACCTGGGCCCGAATTTTGACCCAACAGTTAAGATATTTATGTATTTTATGATTCCAGTAATTGACTGTCTCCTTTATAAATCCCTCAGAAGACTAAGAATGTTTTGAAAATTAACAAATTCTTTCAAATTTGAATAGCAAAATTATATTTTATCAAAAACCGCACTCTTTTTTTATATTATTAAAATGAAATTATGCTTCTGTAAGGAAAATATTCCATGAGTTTTATATGGGGTGAACCATTTTTGCGGCTACGAGAATTTAATTTTCGAAAAATTAAATGTTCGCATTTCTCTAATAAATATCGATTGATTGAACAAAATGGTAATAAAAATGTTTTCTTATTTTCAAAAATTCTACAAAAAGTACCTGTATATATTTGATTTTATGGGAAACCCCTTCATTTCTTTGCTATCCAATACTTTTTATGAATTAGTGTTCATATGAAGAAGACATTCTCTGAGTTTTATGCAGGCCAAATCATTTTTTTGGCCTCTAGATATTTTTTTTCAAAGAATCAAATTTCAAAATTTGTCTCGCGAAAGATGCAAGGTATCACGAAATAACGAAATGTATTCTTGTATTACATTTTATAAGGAGCAAAATTTTTTCTTAACATTATATCCAATTTATCGCTGTTCACATCAAAAATGCTTAAGTTGAATTTTTCGTAAGAAAATTCTCCTGATCGTAAAAATATTTGGCCTACATGAAACTTACAGGATTGCTTCGTCATGCGAGTACTGATTCATAAAAAAAATGTCATGAAAAGAAGTTGGTGTCTGTATTAGAAAAGCTACTTTTAATATTTTTAGAAAAACAGCCACCACTTTGTTAATTTTCAACATTTTGTTACTTTTCTGGCGGATTTCGGAATGAAAAATTAGCTTCACAAGAATCAAGAAATAAAACTTAAATATCTCAATAAGCTCAACTCCTATTCCCTTTCAAAAACAACATATTTAAGAGACGAATGATTCTGTACGAGAATCTGTAATTTGAATTTGCACTGTCTGTCTGATTTGAAATGGATTTGATTTTTAAAAAATAATGTTATTTATATTCCTATCAACAGATATTTTATTTCACATCTACATATAATCAAGTGATTATAAATAATTAACTATAAACATATATATCAACAATTTTTGTTGTAACTTTTCGGAACTGTGACCTATCATTATTGTTCTTAAATAACTTTTTATTTTGTAGATTATATTAATGGTTAAAACTACTGACTTTTCAGCAATAGATTACATTATATATGTAGATTCTAAACTCCGTAGCGTTAGAAATTTTCTTGTTAATACAATGTTTATGAATGTAATATTTTAATTAATTGTAGGCAAGTTCATCAATATTTGTAGACAAAATACACGCAATTAATTAATATTTATATTGTAAATAAATTTGTTCACATTGTCATAGTGTAGAAATATTATGTGTCAAAATTAATTATAAAGCTTGATTGAAATTTATTCTTCCTAAAATATGAATCATATTTTTTACGTTATGTAACCGTATGATTATGTATGGTAATATAGATGCCTCCCATAAAGAATTGGACTAATTTCAATCTTTTTTAATCATTCTCAAAATTAATATTGGCATTTTAGTACGCCAACAACTCATCATTGTAGAACCAGTACATTTCTTCAGTACTGCTGCTGGTCCAATAGAAGCCCTTAGTACTGGGACTGTATTCCTTCATACTGACATACTACTGGGCCAGTTATAAATTGACGCTCGGTATATTCTGAATCTGTAAGTAATTCTGAACAAGAATAGCGATAGTGGAAATTAACTTTGAAGATGGTACTAAAAAATTTATATAATCAACTATATGTGAACATTATCCTTCAGCACTTATAAATATTTTCATAATTATTCAACTTTAATGTTTAAATTAGACGTTTTACAGTGTTACATTTGAAGAATTAAAATTTTTAAATTCATGTTCATTAAATTTTTATAAAAATTCAAAATGTAATAATATATTAATAATCATTCTAAAATTTCATTGTGAACAAAATTTTAATACTGTTGCAATCTTTTTGATTTCCTAAATAAACCTTAATTGAATCAAATGAACGAAGTCCTGATAAAGAAACATATAACTGTCCGTGATAAGAAACAATTTTTCTTAAGTCTGTTGCATTCTTATAAAATGTCTATCCCTGAGATTTGTTTATTTCCATTTCGAATGCTAATTTAATTGGATATCGCCTTTTTTTTAAAGTAAAAGGATAAATATTTTCACAATGTAGAGTAACACAAGTCAAGAATACAATGTTTCCTTAGTTATCTCCGCTTAATATTTCATATTTGATCAAATTATTTGATAAATATTTGATTAAGAATCGTGTTCCATTACATAATCCTTCATTGATACGAGCTTAGATTTCGTATAAGCATTATAACAAAATTAATTCTCAAACGTAACTCATGAGGTGGTAAACCCGTTGGTGATATATGGTAGTGTTTAAAATAATTCGACTACTTTTTATTAATTACTTTAATGTCAACATTTTTAGCTGCTGAAATTGCAAATTTTTTAAACTTCTTCAAATGTTTTCTTTCTAATAAGATCATCGTACGTATCTTGAACAGTAGCCAAATTGGAAGGAGCAATTATTCATTCAAATTCAGTTTCCTCTGGCAATGCACTCATATTTTTTGCTAACTTGTACGTTTTGTAAAATTTCCATATCTTACTCCTCTTAATAGGTAAATTTACTATTTTAGATCTAGTACCTCTTTCTTTAATTTGGCAAAACTTGTCTTAAAGTCTCGACCGAAAATTACAGTTTTTCCCCTGAACATTATATTTGCTTTCATAATATCTTTCGAAGTTCTGTCCATTATTTCTAATGCATTCTTAGGAGCCATTGGTGCGTCATTCAAAATAAATACATCAACATGTTTAAGATATAATCCTACTTTGGACTTCACTTTTATACATGATGATGAATCACTATATAATGGTACTGGTAAGCTCAAGACTTTATGTACAGCTTTTTATTTTGGGAGTAAAGTTGTCGCTATTCCTGTGAATGCTATATTACATACATTTTTTCCTCTACTTCTTAATAAATGCCAAAGAGTTTTGTATGTGAAAGTTTTACCTGAACCTCCTTGGCCATCTACATAAATACACTTACAGTATCCTTCGCTAGAGTCTTCAACTGCTTTTAAAGCACTATTAACTACATTCTTTTTTTCAGCATTTAATGTATCATAATTTTTTTTCAAAATCTGATTCCTTTTCAATATTAACCGGTTCTAAAGTTGATGGTCCATTATTATCGTCTTTGATATCAATTGAGCCAGAGAAATCAAATAGATGAAAAATTTGATCCGATAACATTTTAAAATGTTTTGTAAGCTTTATTTTGAGCTTCCTTATTTTTAAACTCTTTACTATAATTTTCTGACATTTGTTCCTAGAATTCTTCCCAAAGACCACTTGGATGTATTGGTCGACAACGTATTAGTATTCTAGCGAACAATCTACGGAGCCTTTGTGGCATCATCCACCAAATAGCTTCTATTGCTCTTTTCCACTCATCATAATCTGCAATTAGCCCTAATGCCAAATAAGTTGATGTAAGTGTATCTTGACTTATTCCATTAACGCACTTCAAATCTTCAAATGATGTTTTGCCCTTCACTGTTAATAATAGTTATCGTAAATGAAATAATTCTGCGTTACATGGATTCACTGCATACATTCTTCCTATAGTATTTTCCGTATGCTTTCGGTTTTGACATTGATTTGTTTTTCTATTCCATGTGTAGTGCTCTAGAATTTCAGTATAAGAATATTTATGTTCATCAGGGTCACGAGTATTTAATTCAAAGTAGTCTAACAATTTTGTTTCTTTATCCAAATTGAATGAAATTTAATCATTGAGATTGCTTTATTAAACAATAATATTTTTTCATCAGGTAAATATATAGGTAAACGACTTAGACTAAGAATTTTTTACTGAACGGTTCACTTCATATTTTCTACACCGCTTCAACTGGACCGACATATCTATTTTCCTCGTAGTGACGAAATAATTATGGACGCTGCATCATGTCCTTTGTAAATATATTTATATAAATATTTTACCGACTTAATACTCGAAACAACTTCCACATTTAAATGGTAATCAAATCATTGTAATTCAGGAATTTCATTATTATTTTGTCTTGCTACTTTTTCTTTCTTTCAGTAACTGCAAACATCTTTCTATTTTCTATATGATTTAGTATAAGCATCTTCTCATCTCATATTTTCTTTTGTTCTTAATATATCTTTTTTGAAACGTTCACTTTGATTTAATCGATATTGAACAGAATCATTAAGATCATACATGAAAAGTTGTTCGAAGCATGGATCATCACCCTCTTTTGGGTATAAAGTATTATTTATTTGCCACTAACATTTGTCCCTGAATTCCACAACAAAACGGTCTTCACCTTCTTCCATTGGAATCTACTACATTTGCGTTCACTGAAGGAAAAGAAAAGAATTATTCTAAAACCTCTTTACTTTCAAGTGACGCGATTTCTTATGTGATCCATCAAACAATTCTTGTAATTTAATAGAAAATCGTTCAAAAGAATAATCGATCATCTTTTAATGACGTTGAATTTTTATTTGTCTCTCTTCCTAATTCATTTTTTTATTATTTTCATACGTCTTTTTCACTCTCATTTTCAACACAATTATTTACATTTTCTTTTCTTTTTTTCGCGAAAACGCCTTTAATACTCAGTTTCACATTTCAATGTCTCTGTGTCTCATTTTCTTTAATTGACTTCTTTTTATCAGTTTAGTTTTCTAAGACGTCATTATCAATCTTCATCGAATCTTCTAATATACGATCATCTTAGAATGCCGTTGATTTTTCTTTTATTTCTTTTTTAAATTCATTTATTTTTCTCATTATTTTCATATATTTCTTTCACTTCAATTTTGTCAAGACCATTATGTCATGTCTCTTCTTTATTTCTTCCGAGAAAGCGTCCTTGATACCCATTTTTAGGTTTTAATTTTTCTGGGTTCAATTTTTTTAAATTAAGATCATTTTATCAAGATAATCTTCTGAGACTTCATTATCAACCTCCATCGTATTTTCTAATAAACTATTATCTTGTAATGACGTTGATTTCTTATTTATTTCTATTTTTAGTTCATTGATTTGTTCATTGTTTTCATATGTATCTTTCACTTCAATTTTTTCAACACAATTACGTAATTTTGTTTGTTTCTTTTTTACGTGAAAACGTGTTTGATACTCGGTTTTACGTTCCAATTTTTCTGTGTCTGATATTTTTTTTCATTATTTTCTCAGCATTAGATGATTACATCAGGTCTTCATTTTTTTCTTTATTATTTTTGATGTTTTGAAAAGTACCATTAATGAAATTACCTTGAAACTATAATTCGATGTTTATGAGAATTCTGAGTACCAGAATAAGAGTGTTTAAAAAACGACACAAGATACAAAATAATGTTTCATAACAAAATTACTTCTTACGATCATGTTTTGATATGATGCGTACTTTTAGTTTTAATCATAAAAAATAACACTAAAAATAAAGAAGTACACTTTTGGAAATACGACACAAGATACAATAATCGTTAAAAATTTGTCATATACATCTAAAATGAAGGTCTAAGAAATATCACGGCTTATCATGAAGGGAGTTGGATGAGGGGAGGTGTTTCAGGGACAAATATAGCCATGAAAATATTAACAAAATAAATTATGGTATCTCAGACACATGCGATACATCATTACCATATTTGTAATCATTACATCAAAATACATTGCTAAATCATTCAAACATATTGCTTCTTTACTTCAAGGTTATGTATTTTACCATTTTTCTACATTCTCATGATTTATGATGGAATGTCTTAGATTCATGTGAATTTAGACCTATCCACTTTTCGTCATTTCTCGACGTTTTGTGACCCCCGGAGTCAGAAAATATAGTTCTTACGAAAATGTCTGGCTGACTGTTGTCTGACGACGCGATAACTTTCGAAGGAATTTTCTAATTCGATTTTCCTTTTGAACACTGATTTGTGGTCCAAGAAGACAGGTAAAGTTCGTTAGCCAGCCTTCTGCTGCCAATATTTATGGTTTCAGCCATGAAAAATCAAACTGAGAAAACTAGTTATTCAAGTTTCTCGCGAAAGCGCGCTAGATACGACAAATAGACAGGATTCAAAATTATTCACTTCTAAAATTTCTACAAAATTGCTGTTGACCATTTTCCAATAGCAATTACAGTTTTAGTTTCAAACGTGGGAAAATCCATAAGAAAATCGAAAATTCAAAGTTTTAGCTAAACAACGCGAAAAACAACGAAGGCTTCAATCGCAAAATTACTCACCTCAAAAAGATCTACAAAGTTGCTGTCAACTATTTTTCAATAGCACGTATAGTTTGGCGGGAAAATTAGAATTTTTACATTCTCATCATTCATGATGGAATGTCTAAGATTCATGTGAATTTGAACCATTTCAGTTTTCGTCATTTATCGACGTTTTATGACCCCCTGAGTCAGAAAAAATGGTTCTTAAGAAAATGTCTGTCTGTCTGTTGTCTGACGACGCGATAACTTCCGAAGGAATTTTCTAATTCGAATTTCCTTCTGCACACTGATTTGTGGTCCAAAAAGACAGGTGAAGTTCGTTAGCCAGCCATTTACTGCCAATATTTATGGTTTTAGCCATGGAAAATCAAACTAAAAAAAGTAATAATTCAAGTTTCACACGAAACCGCGCTAGATACGACAAATAGACAAGAGACCAAAATTATTCGCCTCTAAAAGTCCTACAAAATTACTGTTGACCATTTTCCAATAGCAATGATAGTTTTTGGTTTAAGCATGGAAAATGCCATAAGAAAATCAAAAATTCAAATTTATAGCTAAACAACCCAAAAAACGATGAAAGCTTCAACCGCAAAATTCCTCACCTCAAAAAGACAGGCAAAATTGCCTGTAAACATTTTTGATATCTCTATTTTACTCCTAAACTGGCATCAATAAAATTAAAAAATGCATACAAAAATATTTTTGTTTCTTACGTCGGTTGTAAGACTTGACAAGTTTTTTATTACCAATTCAAAACACACTTTTTCAGCAATTTTGTATTACATTAAATTTTTCTCCTAGTTTCTCCCATACTGCAAATTTATGCCGAAAAGTATTCGATTTGGGGGCTTTTTGTTTAATTCTTTTTCGCTCTGTTTTAAAATTTTTCAGCTGAGTATAAAAATATAATGTGAAATGTCGATTCTATAAAATTTAATTTAAGCTCGAACAATGTCGAACGCAAGTGTCATGATGAGAATATATTCCTCAGACCCGAAGGAGTTTTGAGAAAGTTATATCTACATCATCACTTATTGTTTAAGCATGAATATAAATTAGTAGATTATCCAGGACCGAGCGCGTAGCGCGAAGTACATAAGAGATCGAGCGCGAAGCGCGAGAAACATTACGCGCGCCGCAGGCCCGCTTAAACTTCGCGCGAAGCGCGGCGTACGATAAGAATGTGCCCTCGCAGCGGACAGATTTTTGAAAATTAATTTTTCTTACATAAAATACATCATTGCTATATTTATGATTAGCACATCAAAATATATAGCTAGATTATTCGAACATATTGCTCTTAGGTTATGTATATTCAAAATTCAAGAAAAGAAATTTGTTTAGATTGAAATTTGCGGGTACTTTCATTACCATGTTTGTGAATCAGCGCACGAAAATACAACACTAAATCATTTTGGAAATTTATTTCAGATACTCTTTTTACAACATCGCAATTATTAAAAATAAGAATTCTATAATTTGAATATAGGTATTTCAAACATAAATACACTTTTTTATACAAATTATAACAAATTTTCGATTGAATAACAATGTTAAAAATTGAATTCAGATACTCATTTCACAACATCAAAAACATTTAAAAAATTCTATAATTGCAATATACGTATTTTGAACATGAATAAAGTTCTATTGTACAGATTATATAGCCAATATTCAATTGCATAACCTAAAAAATAAATAAGCAACTTTATTATTAATTAATGATGTATCGTACGTATTTTGAGTACAATAATTTCTTATGCATTCTTATTTCTCCAATATTATAGACATTTTCTGCATTAAGCTTAAATGATTATTAAATTTAACATACATTGCTTATTTACTTTATGGTTATGTAATTGAATATTGGCTATATAATCTATATAATAAAAATTTATTTATGTTTCGAATACGTTTATTTCAATTATAGAAATTCTCAAATGTTTGTGAAGTTGTAAAATGGGTATCTGAATTCAATTTTCAAAATTTTCGGTACATATGTTTTCTATTGACATTTACATTTTCTGGAATTAGTTGAAAAGTTTATTAATGAATCATACTTTTAGATGTGATAGTTAATATTAAAACATATATAAAGTAAAAATTATTTGAACTTTTCAATGAAAATAATGGTTTATTGTTTTTCTTGTTGTGAAGTGAATATCGTATCGGAATATATAATTATTAAAGTTATGGGTATGAATGATGTAATGATTTAGTAATGTATTTTGATGCGCTGATTCACGAACATGATCATGGATGTGCTCGCAAATGTTAAATTTGATAATCATTCAGACTTATTTCACAAAATGTCAATTATAATAGAAAAATAAAAATGCATCACAAATTACTGAACCTAAAATACGCATGATACATCATTAATAAATAGTGAATTGCTCATTTATTTTATTTATTTATTTTCATTAATTCAATTTTCAAAATTTTCAAGAGATATATTTTCTACTGACATTCACATTTTCTGGAATTAGTTGTAAAGTTTAGTATAAATCATACTTTCAGATGGGATAGTTAATATTAAAACATATATAAAGTAAACATTATTTAAACATTTTAATGAAAATAATTGTTCATTGTTTTTTATGTTGTGAAGTGATTATCGGATCTGAATTTATAATTATTATTGTTATAGATATAAATGACTTAATGATTTAACAATGTATTTTGATGCGCTGATTTAAAAACATGCCCATGGATGTACTCGCAAATGATAAATTCAATAATCATTCAGACTAACTCCAGAAAATGTCAATTATATTAGAAAAATAAGAATGCATTAGAAATCATTGTACCTTAAATACGTACGATACATCATTAAT
Source organism: Melikaiella ostensackeni (assembly GCA_032362435.1). NCBI lineage: Eukaryota > Metazoa > Arthropoda > Insecta > Hymenoptera > Cynipidae > Melikaiella > Melikaiella ostensackeni. The sequence goes on from JAUMHM010031922.1 coordinate 10,415, forward strand.
AAATAGTGAATAGCTTATTTATTATTGATTTTATTTATTTATTTTTATTCATTCAATTTTCAAATTTTTCAGTAGATATGTTTTCTATTGACATTTACATTTTATGGAATAAGTTGAAAAGTTTATTAATAAATCATAATTTTAGATGCAATAATTAATATTAAAATATATATATAAAGTGAAAATTATTTGAACATTTTAATGAAATAGTTTTTCATTGTTTTTCATGTTGTGATGCGAGTATCGGATCTCAATTTATAATTAATAATGTTATAGGTGTAAATGATTTAATGATTTCACAATGTATTTTGACGCGCTGATTTAAAAACATGCCCACGGTTGTACTCGCAAATATTAAATTTAATAATAATTCAGACTAATTCCACAAAATGTAAATTGTAATAGAAAAATGAAAATGCATCAGAAATTATTGTACCTTAAATACGTACGATACATCATTAATAAATATTAAAATTGCTTATTTATTTCTTCGGTTATGTAATTGAACATTGGCTATATAATCTATACAATAAAAGTGTATTTATGTTCAAAGTAACTATATTATAATTATAGAATTTTTCAAAATATTTGTGATGTTGTGAAATGAGTATCTGAGCAAATTAATTTTTTCGCAATACAAAATAACATAAAGATTGAATTATAATTTTTAATTATTAAGAATAAGTTGCTTAAATTGCTTACTTACTCTAAGGTTATGTAATTGAATATTGGCTACGATTTGTATCATGAAAGTGTATTTATGTTTAACATACCTATATTATATTTATACAATTTTTATTTTGAATGTTTGTGATTTTATGAAATAAGTATATAAACTGAGCTGATTCACGAAAATGGTAGTGAAAGTTTCCGCAAATTTTATTGTAAACAATTTTTTTTTAATAATAAATATACATAACCTAAAAGCAATACGTTTGAATGATTTGGTTATGTACTTTGATGTGTTGATTATAATTATAGTAATGATGTATCGTATTTAACATCAATTGCTTATTTACTTTCAGGTTATGTAATTGGATATTGTTTATAATCAGCTATAATTATTATAATGAAAAGTAATTACATAAATATTGAAAATAATATTAAGAAAATGAATCATAATTCACCCACATTGATTACATTTATTGACACACACTTATTATTGCACATGTAATTTTAATATGAGTTGCACCAGGTTGCACGTTACACATATAAAAACAAAATCCAGTTTGTACTCACATAAGGTCCACTAACCTCTTGAGTAACGGTACTCAAAATACATAAATTGTGCTTTATAATGTAGCACTATGGTGGCGCCACGAACTTAGGCAAATTCACATTCATCTAGTAGAACATATAGAATAGAATCCATCTAATAGAATATCGACCGAAATAGAACACGCATAATGATGAAATAGAACATCTGTACGTTTTACGTATATTAATAGATTGAATTAAAACTAAACTACATTGAAAAAAATTTAGAAAAATTAATGAAACAAATTTTACGTATGAAGCAGCATTTTAATTCAGGAAACAATATTATAATACGTGTTCCTTATTTTTCTTAAAGTACAAGCACAGAAATCCAAGTATTTATCAGTGATCGATAAACATAGGAATCTATTATTTCTACGTCATGGCGCCCGATGATTACTACATTGCTACATTACTACCATTACTACCAATATGGAGGTTACCTGTTTTCATATAAAGGAGGATTCTTATGGAAAAATGTTTCATCATTTGCTTTTTAAAGATCTGAAGAAATAAAAACTAAAACTATATATGTGTAGAAGACGCTCGAAATGAGTTCGAAATGAACTGAAAAGATTTTCGTTTCATAAGTGAAGGCATTTTTAAATTCTTGTAAAGTAAATAAGTGCTCCGATGAACTGCATTGGACGCATGTGTTGCGTACTTTGCAGCATACGACACTTGCTGTTTATAGTATATCGTGCTTGTGCATGCTCATGGTTTGTAAATAAGAGAAAACGAATGGACTAAGAGATGTACGTGAAAAATATATATGATAATTAAAACGTGATTTTAAGCGCTAACTTTTGAAATCCCATTTAGTCCCGAAACTGTGAAAAAGGGAAATGCACTGACCTCATTCTGAACAATTAAAACTCATTTCGGCTCCGTTTAGTGCCACAAAATTTTTTCCAGATAATTTTTCCAACGAAAAAATAATCCGAGATAAAAAGTTGATAATTATTTTCGGTCCACATTAAATTTTTTCCCCCCAATTTTGATGTTGTGCAATTAACTTATAGATTTAATTTTATTCGATTTTTAGTAGCTATATTTTTTTATTGAAATTTGTAATTATTCATTTATATTCATGCATAATATAAATCCTGCATAATAAAAAAATCTAATATTCCTTCAGCCAACTTGGAAGATGAAATTTGGAGGTTAGATGTATTTAGCCAATGCCTTTCCGTGTATTTATAAGCAATATTCTTTTCATATTTTTATTAAAAAATTCAATATTTATTTATTGGAAATATGAATGTATAGAAAAATTCAACTTACTTCACGCTCCTGACTGCTGAAATACATTGTTTACTACGCTGTACTTTATGTTTTGAAACCGAAAAACGATAAATTTTCGTTCCAGGTATACCTACGAATCCAAGTATTGCTTTCAATATCTAATTTTTAATTACTCACTCTGCTGCAAATTATATGAGTCAACGAGAACATATCCACATTCAGTTTCCTTACATCCAATTTCAAAACACAATTCAAATAATTTCACATTTTATTATATATAGCCCATCTCCTTCTTTTTTTTTCTTTTTTCTTACATCCAATTTCAAAACACAATTCAAATAATTTCACATTTTATAATATGTAGCCCATCTCCTTCCATACAAAACGTATAATCGTTAGTTCTGCAGTCGTTGCCTCGCTCGCTGTCAGTCATTTCTAAATTTCAGTTTGGGAATCGCGCACAGTCAATACTACTTCTCGCTTGGCAGAATTCTGAAAACCTCGAGAGGATTACGGAGAATCTTTCGAATTAACAGTGAATCTTTGTTACGATCTGATAGTTATCGTGAGGAGTGATGCGACGAGGCGTGCAGGAGGGGACAGTGTGGAAAGGCGATTGATTGGTGGAAAGGTGATCAGACTAGTTAGAGTATGTGGCAGCAGCCTGGGGATTCGCGTTCGGCGAGGTCTACGTCACTCTACGGGGAGAGAGTTAAAGCCTAGACATGCTCGAACGCAGAACTGAATTCGCATCGGCGTAGGCGTTTGCGTCAGGATAGAAACTGTATTGAACACAGCTTTCGTGTATACTGGACAAACGCATCGCCGCCGCGCTCGTAAAAATCCTCAATGGACGCCCTTCACCGTTTTGAAAAGTGTCCTTTTATATGAAATATTCAGATTCATTCCAAAATACCTATGATTACTAAAGCAACTATCTAGAAATGTTTTTCAGTGAAGCGCAGGAGCTTAAAAATGTTTTTAATTTTTTAAAAAGAAATAAGTGGATGAAAAAGGTATCGTGGGGATAGCCAGCGTTCAGTCCTTGTTTTCACTGAATTTCTAAAATGTATAAGCTTAAAAAGTTGTCGAACTAAATTGAGAAACGTTGATGAATACTTTGCTATTTTATAAACAAATTGAATAGAAAATTATGTGCAAAATCTATTTTTGTTGGAGTAATAACTGTTTTTTCAATCAAATCGAACGAAAATTACTAGGAAACGAAAATTACTAGGCACCATATACTGGAATTTGTAGGCATCCTAACTTCATTCATTCAACGTAATGAGCTGTAAATAACAAGTTTTCAAAATTTTTTATGGACCGAATCCATTTAACATCATGCAAGTTGGCGGGTCACATGTTCAGGATTAGCTTGCCAATGCAATATGCTTTTGTGCGTGAAAATTAGAAGACACGTATTTGTTTAAATGAACATAGCGACATTTTTACATTTTTACGAATATTTTAAGATTGTAAGGAGAAAATGAGTTTCTTGTAAATGTTACTTTAAAAACCTTGGCATTCTGCAAATTTGAGATATTATAGTTTTTCTTGTGTCAGATTGTCCAGTTTTTCACACTCACAAATTGCACGATTTTTTAAGTAAAATTGGCAAAGAACTCATTAGACCCTTAAAATTTTTAAATACTCGTGAAAATGTAAAAATGTCGCTATGCTAATTAAGAAAATGAGTGTCTTATTTTCACGCACAAAAACGTATTTCATTGGCAAGCCAATCCTGAACATGTGACCCGCCAACCTGCATGATTTCAAATGGATTCGGTCTATAGAAAATTTTGAAAACTCATTATTTACAGTTGATTACGTTGAATGAATGAAGTCAGTATGCCTACAAATTCCAGTGCGTGGTGCCAATCCCTAGTAATTTTTGCTCGATTTCATTATAAAAACAGTTATTACTCCAAAAAAAATAGATTATGCACATGATTGTCTATTAAATTTGTTCTTGAAATAGCAAAGTATTCAGAAACTTTTCTAAATTTAGTTCAACAACTTTTTAAGCTTATACATCTTATAAATTCAGTAAAAACAATGACTGAATGCTGGCAAGCCCCACAATACTCTTTGCATACACTTATTTCTTTATAGAAAATTTGAAACATTTTTAAGCTTCTGCGCTCTACTGAAAAATATTTCACACTGTTACCTCTTGTACGCCTCGCTGCATTACTTCTCACGATTACTATCAGATCGTAAAAATGTATCACTGTTGATTCGAAAGATTCTCTATAATCCTCTCGAGGATTTCAGGATTCTGTCAAGCGAGGAGTAGTATTGAAAGTGCGCGATTCCCAAACTGAAACTTAGAAATGACTGACAGCGATCGAGGCAGTGACTGCAGAACTAATGATTATAAGGTATGTTTTGTATGGAAGGAGATGAGCTACGCGTATAAACAGTGAAATTATTTAAATTGTGTTTTAAAATTGGACGTAAAAAACTAATTGTGGACATGTTCTTGTTGACTCATATAATTTGGAGCAGAATGATTAATTGAAAAGTGGGTATTGAAAGCTCATTGAAAAACTCACTTTCCCCTTAGAATCTTGAAATATTCGTAAAAAGTGTAAAAATCTCGCTACGATACTTGAAAAGTACGTTTCTTCTTATTTTCCACATACAAAAACCTTTTCATTGGCATTATTTGAAATGGATTTGGTCTGTGATACATGGTTAACGATCGTTACTATTATTATTGAAAACTATGCACAGTTTTTCTCGTTTTATGCATTTATAAAGCAAGATCTCTTCGTTCAATCGCTTTTAACTCTTATTATTATGAGTATTATTAATGATTGTATCAACAGTATTTCTCCTGTTAGGCATTTCTGAACCAAAAATTACTTTCATTTTTGAAATTAATTCACAGTGACTCAGGAACGATTATAAACAGTCTACCCATCCCGAATTATGACTAGATGTGACAGCAAGGAGCGATTAGTAAGTAATTTTCTGGTTATTACAAGCAGAGAATAGATCATTTTCAGTCTATTAATGTATAATAAAAGAAACATTAATAATAGATTTAATGCTTTCACGATGATTCATTATGATGAAAACAGGTGTTTCGGGTTTCAATCGTGTGCAAAACTACGAATCTTGCCGACGTTTCGTGAACATTGCAGTTCACTT
>JAUMHM010031981.1:0-16071 GCA_032362435.1 Melikaiella ostensackeni
AAAGTTTGAACGGATAAATATTGTTATTCGAATTGCCTGAAGATATTTTTTAATTTTTTAAGTGTTATCAGCTTATGACAGAAAGTTTTTAGTGTTAATAAACGTGTAGGGACGAGTATATTCCTAGTTTTTCTACTTAAAATAATTATATCGCGAACAAAAAAAAGAAATAAAGAAATTTTCAATACAATAAAAAATCAAGCTTTTCAAGAAAACGAAGTAATATTGAAAGTTATGAAGCAGGAGATTTTGTAGCAATTTTTTCAACGAACAATTGTGTTCTCTTAACTTTTTTTCATATTCCGCTTCGTTTTTGAGAAAGCTAGGTATTTCGAATTTTTAAAATAAAAAATGGACTTTATTCAAAAACGGCTCTGACGAAAATTTCGATTTTCATCGAAAAATAGTTGTAAGACATCCCAGATACGAAATCAAGAGAAAAATTCTCAGTGTTTGCACCTTTGGGTTGAAGTCATTTCAACGGAACCATGTTTTTACGCTTTGAAGGTTCATTTTGAAATTTTAAATATTTTTATCATATGAAGACTTCCAAATTAAAATGGTAAACGATACAAATTTTGAAAATATTCATGTTCGGAGTTGCACAATTAATTTCAATATTTCATTATTTAATATTTTAATTTTGAAGTCCTCATATACGATTCAATAATTTCAGTTTTGAAAACAAACGTTTAGAAAGTCAAAAGTGTTTATACACTTTTTTATTACCTATTCTTTTGAATTAAATATAAAAATATCTGCATTTGTCTGCGTATTATTATGCATTTAATATTATACTCCTATTATTAAAAAAACGAAGTGAAATATTAGAAATTAAAAATTACTTTCGCAATTATTCTGGATTGCTTCCATTGCTTTGAAAAGTTGTATTCACTTGTTTACTTATTTTGTTCCTCTATTCGCTTTCTTTTGAAATTCGTTAAAATTGAAAAAAATGAGAAGGGATGAATGAAACTACCGAAAGCAATCATGATTAAAGTTAAAACTTGATGTAGACAAGGCAGAATCCAATTTTTTAATTTATTTAGCAATTAGAACGTAGAAATTCAACAGAAGAAATTTAACAGCACAGAGAGTTTCAACCCTAGGGGAGAAACTCTCTGTTTCGCCCCGCTCTACAGGTACTGAAAAACGGATTTTCAATAGAGGCGGTATGAAAAAGTATATGCGCAGAGAGTCGACTATAAAGAAATTAAAAATTCTTCAAATTTTGTTTGAAACAATACTCACCCTCAAAAATAAATTACACATTTAAAACAATAAATCTAATTTTTAATATTAATATTTCAAGTCCAAGCCCAAGTAAGTTGTAATAAATGTGTCATTATATACATTTATTCAAAATGCACATTCGGCGGGATTATCTTCATATGGACAATAATTCACAACTAATGCACTTTTCAATCAATAAATAAAATAAACACAATAATAATGTACATTAGATATAGGAACAAATTTTAAGAATAACAATGTGGGTGACGTAGAATCATAAAATAACTGCTTCAAAACAACCTGCTTCAAAATTATACTGCAATTCAATATCTATATCTTTTGAGCCTTCTGCTTCTTTCTGAAATATTGAATTTTATATTTACGGACTGTCATTAACGATTTTTTGATTCTCCCTTTTTCATCATCCACTATAAAGACAGGCCCGTCAAATGTGAATTTTGATCAAATATTTGTAATGACACATTTATTACTACTTGGAATTTAATATTAAAAATATTATCATATATTCATATTAATATATGAATTATATTTATTATTTCAAATGTGCAATTAATTTTTTTAGGGTAAAGATTGTTTCATACAAAATTTGAAGAATTTCAAATTTCTTTATATTTATGAATACTATTTGGCGATGCCCATTAACTTCAAAGCATTCGCATGTGAAACTTTTTTGCCACCCATAATAAATTGAAGTATTTTTTTGTTTAAGAGTGTTGCAACGCAATTTTTCGCGACGTTTTTTTCACCTCGTTTCTCTCGAGGGTCATTTTTGAAATAGATTACATCTTATTACAAAAAATTTCAGGCCTTGAAAAGTTAAATCGGTTAACTAGAACCAAAGATATCAAATTTTCAAAAAAAGGTACCAGAAATTTCAAAGTCCCATATCTCCACCATTCTTCCGAATTTTTCAAGAAAATGTTCTAGGGTTTTTCTTCACTACCAAAGAACTGAATATGCTGAGTTATAGCCAAATCTCATTTTAGCCCGAAAATTCTTGTGATCACTTGACATGGGCTTCACCCAATATGGAATTTTCCGCTTATGGTATTTTTGATTTCTTATAACATTAATAATGTTTAACATCGCATTTTATTAAGCCATCCAGGTTCAAATATTGTATTTGTATTTATTTTTAGGAAGTCCCTACATGGAGAAAAATGCAAATCCAAAATCTTTCACTTAGTACTAGAAGTCTAGCAATTCATTTTCACGTTGATTTTCTTAGGAAGAGTACTATACATTTTATGTTCGAAACTAAGCATACAGTACCTTTTGTAATAAAATCAGCAAACGGGCATGGACTAGATGACGCAAATGTATGGCAAGGCTGAGAGTCAGTCCCAGAATTTCATCGTGAAAATGAATTGCTAAGCTTCTTACATTCAGGGCCGGTATCATCAACTGTGATTAAATTTTAATCCTTGATTAACTTAAGTTAATCAGTTCCTTGCGTTCCACCAACTCTTGAACCACGATCAAGGAAGCCTAATCACCGTTTAACTTAATCGGTCATTTTTGCCGGTTAGCGACTTAACCAGCGATCAACGGGGGTCAGCATAAACTCAAAGTTGTAGTGAAGTGTAGTGCAGCAGTTGAATGTAAAATATGGATGAAATTTATAATGATATTTTATCATCATTTGATGACGAAGATGATATTGACATTGATAGAAGATCACCAGTGAAATGACTATAGCTCCTTTTTTGAACACCAGATTGTTACATGTTTTCTATTCCTAATATGCCAGATATTGTTAATCATCACCCGATAAAAGAAATAAACGTTTCAGAAGCCATGCTAGTTCACCTGAAATACAACTTCTTCTTGCTTTGCGTTACTATGCAACTGGTTCACATTTAATTTCTGCTGGTAACACTCATATTGTATGTTCGAATTTGGAAAAAATAACTTTCAAAAATGTCAGAAAAAATTGAAAACTGGTTGAGTTTAGTCCTGCGTAAATGCTCGTATAAGCAGAAACATTCGTATTGTTCGCAAATTCAAAAAATTTCTAGAAATTATGTATCGTACGATTAATAGTTATGTTCACTCGGTAACCCTTTTTAAAAAGTGTTAATTAAATAAAAATATTATTCAATTTTTGAAAAAAAAATTTATCTCCACAGTGCATAATTTGAAAATAATTTTATAATTGATTTTTCTGCGTGTATTGAATGTGCCCTCGTAAACGTTTCTAACATGTAAATTATTTATCTCCGCTACAAACATGATGTTTTGCTCTCTTGAGTTGGTATTTTCGTAATATTTTGGATCACAATTATTGGAAAAAAGACTTGAGCTAGTTTTGAGAAGATTTTTTTTTCATAAAAAAATCGATTGTCGGGACTTGAATTTTACAAATTTGTTGCAACGACCCTTTTTGCGTGAAATATAAATCAAAATAATTAAACATTTCAGAATTGGTAACAATTGAAATTAGCAATATAATAGAAAGTTAACGTACTTGAGAGAGCGTCATCGTTATATGCATTATCCATTGGTTCTGCTGTGCTGCCAATGATTTCTCTTATTTGTAAACGAAAAAGGTCTTCCGTCACTGCATTCCTTTTGCCTCTTGTTGATAATCATTTATTAAAAATTACAGTTTGTAAATAATAATTTTTACAACTTTCATTTTACCTGTTTTAAATGTTTCTTGCCGCAAAGTGCTCAGTTTCCTTCGGGTGTCGCGTTTTACGTCATCCCATAAAACTTTTATTATGTTAGCAGGACGATATTCAGGAGATAGGCCTTTTGCGTTAAAAGCGCGACAAATTTCTTCTCATGGCTGTAATCTCTGTTGGCTGCTAACAGCATCAGTTTTTTTTTGCATTCCACAATATGTTTGTCTTTTTCCACGATCGATAGAAGGATCTGTTTTTCTGCATCTGTGAAATTTGCACCTAGTTTTCTACTTTTTTTCCAAAAAATAAAATGACAGTTTTGAATTTAGAAAAGAAAAAGTTCATAATCAACGCTGAAAACCTATAGATATATGACCTAAATTGTACTCATGTCAACTAAATTTTCTGACATATTGAACCTTTTTTCATTTGATGGCACTTTACTTTTAATATTTTCGATCATGAACTACAAATTATGTCAACTTCGATACGTATCCATCAAGCAACGCGTCTTTGGTGACGTCAGAGGTCTAATTTGCGCGCCAAAACAAGTTTCATCACTCAGCCCAATAATGGCAGGCAGTGATCGGTGGATGTTACATGTACAGTAGAATTAGTACTAAAATTGTATAGGATAAAATAAAACAAAATAGAATGTAAAGCTGGTTGCCTAGGATCGTAAATCCGGTATTTGAGAGAAAGCAAACAGTGAAGGAGATGATCTACCAAAATAATTCGATTGAGATAAAATTAATAAGTAATGGTGAAATAGTATAATAAGTCGGATTCTACAGGATATACTTATAAATTTAAATTTAAATTATCTGCTACTAATTAGTGATCCCAATGATGTCCCAGAGCATTACTGTGCATGCATCAATAGGAGATTTTTGTCATTGGTGGAGAATAGAGAATCAAGAGAAATAGCTATTTATTATCTTCTCTCTACTGTGACGGTGTATGTTGACTTGCGTACTAAGATTTGTTAGAAGAAATTAATCGGCAAACTAGATGAGGCTTGAGTGTACTAGAAATAAGTAATGTGTGATTTAGATTGTAAGAGATTCAAGAGAAATAGCTATTTATTATCTTTTCTCCACTGTGATTGTGTATGTTGACTTGCGTACTAAGATTTGTTAGAAGAAATTAATCGGCAAACTAGAGGAGGCTTGAGTGTACTAGAAATAAGTAATGTGTGATTTAGATTGTAAGTAAACAGAAGGGAGCGGAAAAGCTAAAAGCCGCTAGAATTCAAAGGATGTCGGCGCCAAGTTGTCGTGGCGGGAACCTTTGAAGGGTCGAGCTCGGCACTCATAAATATGTCATAGAGTTAATGAAGTTTCGAATCGTGAGACGGTTCGCAGGTTGCATGTCGGAACTTGTTGGAGACAAGTTCGGACCTGTGAGACCGCGGAGGTGTAGATGTCATACTTTGACCTGTTTTAATATCGGTTAAAAGTGATGACGATTTTTCTATCCTAGTTTTTAACTGGATAGAGTAAAACGCGTGGGGTAGCTCCCTCCACGATTATTGCCCTCGCCGAGGGTTTAACTGTTGTTTCCCGAGAGTGAAACGTCAATTCTCCAACGATTTTGCTACCAGCTTCAAATAAAAACCTGCGACTGTCTGCTAAAGATTGTGAACTCACAAATTTTTCTGAATAAATCTGAGATTGGACTTGGAATATTTTCGGTGCAAAGACTTTTGATTATTCAAGTTCGTTTAAGCTGGTAATGAGTTTTAAATCAAGAACCAAACCAATGTGTTATTTCTAAAGTGGGATTACTGATTTGGTATGAATGTTTGGAAAGATCATGCTCGAAGTGATTTCGTGAAGAAACGGTAATTTGTTCCAAAGAGTAGCACCTCTCACAATATATGAGCGTTGAAGTTTAGTAGTTCGGTGAGAAGGAATTCTTAGTATTGTCTTTCTTTCATGAAACCTGAACTGGGAAAGAAGTTTTTTGTCAACAAAATCTCTGTATTGGGTTATGTCTTCACTCTTAGGAATACTATAAATAAATCTAATGCATGCATTGATGAAACACTCCAGTTTTAAATTAAGGTCATCAGTAATGTCATCATACACCAAATAAAACCATAATCTAAAATCAGAAAGATGAGGCTGCCTCAGAGAAGAATTTGAGTGGAGTTGGAAAGATAATTCTCTTTCCTATTCAACTGATGAAGGTTTCGGAACGTTTTCCTAGATATTTCGCGAATCATCTCCCTCTGAGACAATGTTCGATTAAATATAGGGACCAGATCCAAAATCGATTCGACGAAGGGGATGATACGTCCGTTAACCTATAATTGAGGCAGGGTGGCTAGTTTCTCAGGAAGTGATGATGTTGAAGAACCAATTATGATTGCCTCTGTTTCTCTAGGGTTGAAGGCTAGTCCATTATCTAAAGCTCAAGGGGCCACACAATTAATGTCTTCCTGCCCTCAACTCAGCGATCGATCAAGAGAGGAAATAGGTCCCGAAACGCATAATTTGAAATCATCCGCATATTTATGTATTATGTATTCGCAATTGTGTGATAATAAACGTACATTTAGTGCAGTGATCATGTATAAGATAATTTTTATCCCTTCAAATCCATCGACACTTCACACCATTTTTATTATCGAAAGTTCTAAGCTTATCGATTTATAAATCGTCTGCAGCGAGCGTATACAATGCAAAATTAGCAAACTTATTTCTCATAGTCTTTAGGCTTACTACGCGCAATGTTAACTCTTCCTCTCCGGAAGTTTGCGGCTAACAGTGCGAATGGTATACTTTGCTTTGCACGCAAAACAGTTAAGCCTACAATGTGGCATTGTTAGTGATTTTAGCACAATTCAGTGCCGAAGAGCTGCGCTTCAAAACCAAATAGTTAGAGTTACTGGTATAAGAGTTATTCTAACGATCCAATTTTTTCCGCGTACAATTTTCAATTCCATTCAATAGAGATTCAATATTTTCATTTAATGTTTATCGAATAATGAATTTTGATGCTCTGTTGTCGCCTAGAGTAGTAATATAGTTTCTTTTCGATGGAATGACAGTTTTCGATCTACTGGTCCAAACCATTTTGGTTTGGACTAGTAAATTTGAAACTGTATATATTAAGTAAAGAAAGCTTTTCAAAATACTGAATTGATCACTTCACGTCATTGAGGTTGATTTTCACTCGTAATGTTGTGGCGAAAAGTGGTTTAACAAGGTCCATTAAGCTAGCACCTCCACAATTGAATTTCGGCATTTTGCATGAATCAGAGTTTTGGGCTTTTTTGGGCACAAATACAAATTTTTAGACTCCTTCATTTTTTTAAAAAATTAATTATCTTGTGCAGATGCAAGCTTACATTGTACCACGTAGATGTGACTTTGCGGAAAAATAATATTTCTCAGAATTTTTAACTGTAAATACAGTCTCTGATTTTTGGGCTTCTCCAAAATACGAGCTACGATTTTTGGGCTCCAATCCGTGACGTCGAAAGCAGCCTCTATGCACCACGCAGATATGACTTTACCAAGAAAAATACTTCTTCAAAAATTTTCGACTTGCACACCTGATAAGAATTCTTGCATTAAAAGGTATTGAAAATTTTTATTGTCTAAGAATGCCGTTCCCGTTCTATGTTTCTTAATCCTCATTAGGCGGCAAAAATCATAAGATTCCAATCCCTTTCGAAGCCGAGCGGAGCTGCCAAACCTAACCTCAAATGAATTAAAAACACAATTTTCGTTTAACGCATTATAAAACGCTCCAAAAGCAAATTTTCCCTCATGACTTTTTTCAATAAAAAAAATCATGAGAGTTATAGCATTTTAAAAATTCAAAAAAAGAAACGAAAATGAAAATTTTCAGCCAAACAATGCATGATATGAAAAAAGTCAGGAGGAGAAAAACGTTAGTCTTTGAAAGCCCTACAAGATTGTCGTAACAACTTTTTGAATTTTATTAAAAAATCGTAAATTCAAATTTAGAGTCAAATAATTACGATAGAGATAGGAAAAAAGTTGAGATATCAAAATTGTTGATTTTACGATGACCCATGAGCTTTCTTTTGAACATTTTTTGGTAGGAGGCATAGTTTGTTTTCTAAGTATGGAAAATGATATTGGAATATGTTAATTTCAATGTTTGAGCCAAACGACGCGAGATAAGAAAAAAAGTCAGAAGAGTAGAATTTGTGCTTTTAAAAACTCAAATAAAATTCCCGTTAAACATTTCTTTACAAAACCAATCGTAAATCATTAGGATAATTCTTTAATCGTCTTTTCAACTATTTATCTGTATATGTTATATGGTGAGCGCAGATGATCGAGGGCGAATATTATGATGAGAATGTATTCCTCAAGGCCGATAGAGCCTCAAGTGAATAAATTTCCTTTTTCATTTGAAATCAAAAACAAATTTAGTAATTTGTATATGAAGAACATACAACACCGAGTGCGAAGCGCGACGAACGGATCGCGCGCCCTAGGCACGCACAAACTTGTGAGCGAAGCGAGCTGCGCGCGAAGCGCGCAATGAGAATGTGTCCGCGAAGCGAGCAGATTTTTTGAAATAGGAGGCATTCAAGAAAGCGATTGTAAAATACTTTCAGTTAAAAAGCTGTTTCAATTTTTTTCAGATTTTAGAAGTTACGGAACAAAAATACAACAAAGTTTTGTGCTGAATGTTAGAATCGATTGATACATTACTAAGATGTTTACAGATTTTTTAAAATTATAAAATTATAACTAGGTACAGAACTCCGTATCTATTATCATACTAAATTTGTAATTTTATGAAACTATTTGTATTTTTTTGAAAGTGACTGAGGTTTGCATAGGATGGGTATGTCTCTGCACGGAGCAACTTTAGACCTGCCTAACTTTGCACGTTGATCTCCTCACCGACCCATATGTGCACGTCAAACACGTCAAACACGTTGTTCTTGAAGCTTTCCATGACTTTTAGGTAATTCCAGGACATAAGGAAATTTTCAAAGAATATGAAGGCTTGTCTAGTGATTATTTTGAGACCAGTGTTATATATTAGAGAACCGTATTATATATTTTCAAAGTTGCATATGAAAGTTTTTGATAAGTAATCATTCATATATTAATAAGTAGCAATTCATATAAATAGTCTGCGAACTCACGAACAATTTATGGCCATATAATTGAAACAAAGTTCTATTTTGATACTTATATTCATATTTTACATTTCACTCTTCCCAAACGTCTTGCGTTTGAGCCCTGGTCCTGATATCGAAATAATAAAGTTTTTTTTCGACTTAAAGTTTGCTTCGATAACGTGAAGGAGTTAATAGGAATAAAAGAAATGTTTTTTATTTTATTCTTCGGCTGAATTTTTCACTCATGCAGCTGCAGTTTTAATATACTTCTGTTAAAAGCTAAATTGAGTAACTGAGATTACCGTGTGACCCCTTATGAATTCTAAAAAATATTAAATTAGATTTTAGGTTGAATCGCAGTTGAAAACTTAATATAATGTCCTTATGTCCTAGGATTACATTACTTCATTCTTGTGAAATTTAACTCATGTAGAAATTGCGAGCGGGATTTGGAAGGGTCCCGAATAATTTTCTTTATTTGTGATCGGGCGCTGATCGAAAAAAGGGAGGGCCTGGATAGTTCTGTAGCGCTGTTTTAGTCAGGCTCTATCTAGAACTTCTAACCAGGTCCTAACGGGAATACCCTTCCAGTGCCCATCTAGACCCTTTCTGTTTTCCGGTACGTTCAACATTCAGATGTGATATAAGTATATGTGAAAAACGATTTGTTAACAACAAGATTAATAATATTGAAATACATATAAATTTTGGATATACCTGTATAATTTTGAATGTTTACATCTTGTTGCTTTCATTTTTCTGCATATACTTGTATCACACAATATGCGAATGTTGAACATTTGCAATCAACTATAACAATTAATTACTTTCATTATTTTCCACTTACTTTTTCTTACACAGTACAAATTTAACAGTATCCCTTATATTTAATATATTAAAAACATTTTTTTTTCATTTTAAACAATATAACATTATTGTGAGAGGTGAAAAAATAAATTGGTGAAAATTTGTTGGTTATATTTACACATCCTATTTAGTATATGTGTTAAATAGAATTTAACAAAACTATCACTTACACTTTATTTGATAAAAATTCCGGTTGTGTTATTTTCATTAAAAGCACGTGTTTATAAGTGTTAAACACTCGGATGCTTTGGACGAAAGTAAATGTTAGTTTGCTGCCATGTGGCAAAGTGACTAGAAAATGCCTAAAGAATCTCAGATTCAGTCACTTTGATGACATTTCTATCTATATCTACTCAGACAGTAGCTATTAAAGAACCAAGTATGCCTTATGATGCCTACCATGTTTCACTCGAAAACGTGTCGACAGAGGGGTCCTTTGTTCGTAAGCAGGCCAAAATTTCAATTAAAGAACCAGGTATGCTTTATGATGCCTACCAACCATGTTTCACCCGAACACTTGAGTATATACTGAGTCTGGTTAAAGGTTTAGAAAGTTGCCTAATATTACCATACATGATGTATAAGTTACCGTAAATTATCATAAGTTTCCATAAATGGTAAATTCTACTGTGACAAAAACACGGTGAATACTCACCTTTGTAAGTTCTACAACGCTGTAAAGCCTACTACAGTAGTAAAAACTTACTGCGGTGTAAACTGCTTCCTTCACTAAAAAATTGCCATATTTTAAGTTACCACTTAAAGCTCCACGTGAAAGTTTCCACCTGGTTTAAAACTTTTCATATCAAACGCTTTAAAAATGTTCAAATTTTGAAAAATTACTCGAAGCTAACTAATTATTATTTTGTGTTCAAACTTTATCTCAGGTAATCCCGATTTTTTCGTCATCAGTCACGGACTAACTCAAGTGCCTGATGATTTAGATGTTATGAATTTAATACAATGTCTCAAATCTCTTGCGACGATGTTGTAGTAGGCAAAAAATCAGGTATATGGTGTAGCTTGGAGTTCGTCCTTTACCGCTGTTGTCCTTACGCAGCGGCCGAGAGCGTTGGAGATGACATTAAGGTGCTTCAAAACGACTTTCCGAGTCGTTTTGAAGTCGTCGAACGGAGAGGCTCAACTACAGAACATTGTTAATTATTAACAAGTGCCATGGTAATAAACAAGAAAACATTTTTTGTATTAAGTGTACATGCAACCTCCAGAAATATGAAAAAAGCAAGAAGAAACAAAAAGAATACGAAAAAGCAAAAGAATCGCAAAGAAACAAATGAATATCGTCAATCCTTCAGCGACTACTGTTTTCAACACAGGCATTTATTGATATTGATTTATTTTCTAGTGTTTCTTTTGTTCATTTTACCTAGTTGGCCTTTGATTATTCTCATCTCACGAGCAAGAATGGATACTTTCAAAATTTCCAAAAGAGTTCTGTGCGACTTCTTGACTCGCGATCACACTAGGAATGTGGGAGAGCTTCTGGAGTGTTTGAAAACGGAGTATAATCTAGGCAGTAAAACAATAAATGCAGTTAGAAAAAAGGTAGTTAGTCAGTTCTACCCGTATTTTCTGAAGAAATGGAAAAGTGTGTTATACATTGGGCACATTTTTGACGACAGGTTTCGAACGTGGATGGACAAAAATCGTTAAAGACAAACTCCGGCGACTCTGAAGAAAGTTCCATTTCAACAAAAAGAAGGAACTTAATGCTATAAGCGAACTTTTGGGTATTGATAATAAGATGGCAGAAGAGAGCGATAACTCTCTGATACCGTTCACTGCAACTGAAGCTTTAGTTTTGATCGAGGAAGCAAAGTTGACGAAATCCCAGTACAGGCTCATTCAGATTCAATCAAAACAAAAAAAAAACGCTGATATGTTCCATTTATATTATGACCTAGTCGAACATAAAAAACAGTCTTATCCCTAATCAATGACAGTAACTGAAAGAGGACATACATTTACCACTCAGTCCCTAATAGACCACATTATAACGCGGTTACTTAAAGACCCTAGTATTAATTTTCCGTAAGTCTCAAGAAAACGGGCTCGTTCTATGATGGTACGAGTAAAGTATGGATGTGATGGCACCCCAGGATTTGACCGGCGTAAAAAAAATTCGATAGTCCAAGCATATCGGATGAGTCCATTTTCACTGTATCGATGGTACCACTAAAATTATGTTTGGCGGTATTATATGCTTGCTCCTGTTCACGAAATTCTCTCACATGGAGCGAAAGTTTGTTTATTACGTTTGTCTATAAAAGTGAAGGACTTAAATTCAAAACATTTGAATGTGCTATTTTATATGAAATTTGTTTATAAAAATAATTTTTATCATATTTTTACAACTGTTCATGAGAATTTGCAACTTCTATGAGCATATGAAGCAATGAAACTGAATTAAGGGGTAAATTTGCAGAAAAATAAGAATCTGTTAATTTTTTTATGATAATTGTTTATAACAATGATAATTTTATACATTTCATACATGTTTACCATCCAATGTTGCACTAGAGATGAAATATAGCAATTTTAGTCGAAACATATTTTTTTCGTTTATCAAATCACTCCGTTGTTTATTTGTTAACTTAATTTGTTCATAACAATTCAGTTGATTATTATGAAAATTATTTGTATCTTTGATATGCTTCCGCATGGATTCAAGACGTTTTGTGATATTTGACAATCGTTCCTGAAGAGAAAAAAAATAAAAACTGCAAAATTGGCCTTTTTACCATACTTTGCGTCAAATCAATAAATATGAACAAGGCTGAATTTGAAAATCGCGTCTCACAGATCTCTCAAAGATTCATTCAACTGTAATTGAAAAAAATAAAATTGTAAATCGGATGAAAACTGAAGGCTGTGGACATTTTTGAACAGTAAATTTCTGATTTTGATCACTGTGCGACGCAAGCCTTTCCGCGGTCACTGTAGCGTGCGACCATGTCGGTACTGGTAGGTCTTTAGTCGCCTCTCTTCGCGTTACACACGGTTGGTAAGAAAGTTTCACTGACGTATCACCGGAATTTCTGGAATTTTGTAGAAAACAGGTTCCTGGGTCAACACTGTGATGGGTATAAAATGAAGGCGAGTGGGTGCTCCATTTTCGCTCTGAAATTACTGTATTCTAATGTCTTAATATCTGGGAGTTTTACTTATACTCTGTCATTGGGTAGTCCACCTGGTTTAGTTCTCAACCCTCGAGTTGAAATACCCTCTAATAATACAAGGTACAGAGTTTTCATTAATCGAAATATTATAAATAGTGTTTGAGAACGTATCCATTAGGTATTCCGCATCGAGTTTTGAATTCTAGTAACTAACCCCCAATATAAATACAAAATCCTCTAATTTTTAGTTTCTAGTAAGTATTATCCACAAGTATGTAATTTCAACTATTTTTAACAATTTAATATTGTTATTAATAAAGATTATAACACCTCAACTGCTCTGCTGATGCTATGATCTCTCTCTCTCTCTGCTGAGCTCTGTATTGCTTGATACTCCTCTAGGAAGATTGGATTTTTCTGAATTGTTGATGATAATCAAGTTTCGCAGACTCCTATTATATCGTATCCAAGAATGAATTTCTGATGTATCTGGTACAGATGTTAAATACTGTTGAGACCGCTTGCATTTTAAAAGAAGTGTTTAATATTGAGATTGTAGCACTTTCTCTCTGGTCTTTTTTTCTGTTGATCCTGGTTTCGTTGGTGTGCTATTTTTTTGCCGAAAGTACTTCCATCACCCTTATCACTTGGAGTGCGGGTGATAAATTGAGTCATTTTTATTTTCATCGACCCGTCTTTCTTCTTGTGGTACTTCCATCTTGGTTTTTGCTGTGTTTCCTGCTTTACATTTTTAAGTGAATCCAACAACTTGCGAATCTTCTTCTTCGATATTGATGTCATCGTTGCTTCTATTTCTCTTCTTCGCAGATTTTTCTGATTAAAGGAAACGATCCACCTCGTCTATATCGCAGGGCTGTCCTCCTATTAAGAGATAATCGTCCCCAAATTGGGACTCAATCTCCAATTTCATTAGTTCCTTAAACATTGGGATCAGCTGTTTTCTCACTTCGATTGTCTTTTCGCTATAGTCGTTACCAATGAAGATCCTCGTACCTTTGGGTTTGAACTTCCTTCTCATGATTTCCTACGTTTTTAGAAGCGTGGTGAGTGATAGAAGGACAGCACACTTCGATTTTACAGACTCCCTTTTCAATACCCGTGTATCATTTACGCCAAGTCAGTAATTTCGGCTTCAAGTTTTTCTTTTATGAATTCTGTCATGTGATTCACTATGTCGAGCGGATGAGCAGTTCGATCTGATTTAGCAGTTGTGTTGTCTTGTTTTAGGTCTCCTATTTCTTTGTTACATTTGTCCAGTTTGTCCTTAAGATCCTTGCTTCTCTCTTTGTATGACAGGCGCAACTCCGATTTTCTTCATTTACTTAGGATCACGTACCCGCCCTCTATAAAAAACCAGTCCTTCTTCAAGTTTGAAGTCGAAAACAACCGAAAATTTCCAAACTACAATCACAAGCGTTAATCATGTACTTCAATTGGGTTTATACGAGAGAGCGATACGATACACAGCTTATCACGTACACGCTACAGTAGCGCCTGATTCTGCGAAAAATGCTGCTGATACAGTAAGGATCCAAATGATCTTTCCTTTCGCAGTTTCGGCTTTATTTTTTAAAAAAACTGAAGCAAGGAATGAAGTAATTTTCTATCTTCAGAAAAATGTTTCAACTGTTTTTTCTTAATATGTTACAGCATTTTGAGACGCAGAAACTTTGTATCATTTTCTTGAAATTATTCAAGAATTAAGAATTTCATATTCATCAACATTAATAACTTTTCCTTCTTCACATTCAATAACTGACATTTTTTCTCATATATTCAGTTTTCGTTTGAAGAAACAAAAATAGACTTATTCTAAAAGCATAGTATTGATTTCCATAGAGGATTTCCGCATCAAATTCATACAAATCTAAATTTATATAAATTTTTACAAGAAATTTATACAAGTACAGTAATTGTAATTTATATACATTTTAGTATTTCGATATTTAGATATTTAATATGCTATTCACTTAATCTTCATTTATGCCAGGTTGCGTTGTGACAGGTGCCACTGACAGTAAAGGCCGAGTACGGAGTAGTTTCAGGATTTTCTATCTTTATTTGTATAGAAAATTGTTTCGACTTGAAATGAAAAAAAAATGATGAGATAAACTTTATAGAAAAAGTCTCTGGGAATGATGGAAAATATTGTCGTAGTTTAAGATTGTTATCATGACAAAATACTAACCATAAAATTGTGTATATTATGTCAACATTGAGAATTATACATATTGTATTATATATCGGATACAAATGCAAATACAAATACAAATAATATTTTATATATTGTGTCAATGCTATTTCCGAAATTTTTCTCACACCATTCTTATGACTTTTTGCCTTCTTCCGTGTGGAAAAGGCCCCATTTATCCCTATTTGGAATTTCGGCCCACGTTCGGAGCCCATTTGGACAATGCATAGAGAAAAATTCAAGTTGATCGGTTAAAATTCCTAAGTTTGATGGTTAAGATTTTTTCGACACTACAAATTTTGATTTTTGATTAGTTCAGACTTACAAAAAATGCATTTTTGTTAAGAATTTGATTACATTCTTTTGGAAGTTGAACTTCGAACTCTTAAGTGTTCCACGAGGGTCCCCGTAGGGGGCCCTACTCCTTTACCCTCACGGTTAATCGGTTACAATTTTCAAGTCAAAACGGTTAATTTTTGTTGACACAGCAAATTTTGATGTTTGATTAGTTCAGACTTACAAAAAATGCATTTCTGTAAAAAATTTTATAACATTTTTGGGGGAGTTGAAGTTTGAAATCTCAGATGAACGGCGAAAGCCCCGCAGGGGACCCTGCTTTTTGCCCTCATCCCTCAGTTCACAAAAATCAAACGATTTTGTTGTTGTGATAAATTTTCTTTTGTGTCAAATAGTAACAATATCTCATTTAAATGTGCAGTTGATGAAAACAAAGATAATTCCAACAGATTTTGATACGTGTGTGGAGTGTCTGTCTGAAAAAAAGTTATGAAGAATGTGGTAAGTTAGCCTAAAATAAAAACAGAAGTCTGTTAAGATGCTGGACAATAGTTC
>JAUMHM010032014.1:0-16070 GCA_032362435.1 Melikaiella ostensackeni
ACCATGTTCTTGGTATAAAACCATCGCTGTTACATGAGTTGATTCTCTTCCACTTAGATTTTCTTCAAGAAAATCGTTATTGTCTATTGCGCCGTGTAAGAAAAGCGATGAATCTATGATAGTGTTTGATGGCAAAGGTAAGCTTTTTTCTCTCGCTTCCCAGAGCATTGTCTGAATTGAAGAGGCATCAAGGTCTCTCATTGCCGTGTAGCTCAATGAGTGGCCAAGTTGATTTAATACTGTAATTGACAGACGCAATCGATCTATATGGTGAACAGCTTGGGCCATAAATACATGTTTGGTTGTCTTTTTACCCGTTATGGCATAGTAAAATTCCATGAAAAATGATTTAGCTTTTCTCAGAGTATCTTCTTTTAATGGACGTCCAGTAGAGCACAACATGGACCGCATGAATGTAGCCCAGCTGGGAGGTAGTTCAGTTTTTTTGAAACTAAAATCAGTTATTGTGTCGTCGCACAAATAGCCTTTAACGCAAAAATAGTAGTCCGTAATTTTCTTTCGCGAATGCTGCACTGTACATTTTACAGATTCGTTAAAATTGTCGATCTCGCGAACTCTTTCAGCAACCTGTATCAGTGGAATGGAAGCCTTTATAACAATTGATGAGCGTGATTGGTCTGATGAATGCGAAAAAAGAAGACTTTCACCATATTTTTTTACAAGCAACTTCTTTAGGCAGCGATGTTTTATTTGCACTTCTTCAATTTCGGTTAACTCAGAAAGCCGTTTCGATAAATAAGTGACTTCAAAAGCTTTATAATTAAATTCCTCGTGAATTTCTTGAACTAACTTTTCAAAAGCTTTCTCCAAAATATCATTTGGAACAACAAAAAAAGGTTGCCCTCTGGTGTTCAGAGAAGATCCTTGAGGATGAGGACAAATGTAGATATCGAATTTCCAATGCAAACATGTCTTCAACCGTGTTGCAGACTCCTAACTGTGTAAAAACTGCATTTTGTTTCGTCTTTGCTGCATCGAGAAGTCTTGTGGCGGCTTCTCTCTCAGAAATGAGGAACAACTGTTTAGAGCCTTTTTTTAGAATTTTGATTGCAAATTATGCGTATACTTTTTCTTTTTTTCTCTAAAGCAGGTTTTCTATCTGATTTTCGCCTTACTTCACCGCCTAAACCTTTTCCCATGAAAGTAAAAACATTGCAACAAAAACTTTTACTACATTCACGGTGGGGCTGAACCAGTTCTAATGGCAAAGTTCTTTCACATGGGGTTTTCTGGTTGACTATTTATTATAATTATGGATATACAAACACCTTTTAATTAAAGTTGGTTCAGCTATTCAATAATCGACCAGTAATATAATTTTGACTAACCTGGGATCATTATGCAAATGTAATATTCAGCATCTCTAAAAACACTAAGGCAAAGCTATAATATCAAAGCAACAAGAAGCGGATGCGCTGAGATTTGTTCGTTCGCGCTCGTGGGCTCGAAGCTACTAAACTCTGATGTTCATTCCCAATTATTATTATTATTGTCGGTTTGATACAACGAAAAAAAGTAATCTTCTATAGGCATATTCTGAGGACGGTATGTTTGGCCATGATGTGGCTATGTGGTGACGAAATTGTTTATTGTTTATGTAACTGGAGTAGGACCGAGCAGGACGTGTGATAATCGAAAGATATTCTTAAAGAATATTTGACATAAGAAAGACGTGCCATCTGAGTACTCTCAAATAATACTTACTTTTTTCATTTGATTTTGCATAAAGTGTTATTTCTCAAACCTATTTCATATAATTATATTTTTCTTCGAAATCATTAAAAAAAATTTGTCACGCTTTATCGGAATTATTTTGTGAATGTACATAACAAGAAGGGCATTTATTTGGAAAATAGCCCTATTGGGGCCCCAAAGATGGCCCCTAACATTGAGTAGAATTGAAGAAGGATCCTTGTTAAGGACCTGATCAATCCTTCTTTGGTGATCCCCAACAATCTTGCGTAATCAAACTGTGCATATTTCACTGTTTTACTGTATTTCACCCCATTTGTTCAGCGCGCCGGAGATCCTGTAACATCCTCAAAGGGTAAACAATATTTATACATCTAATATTTTAAGAAACATATGTTTCTTTCCCATTTAACATTGCTGCGTTTTTAAAATTCTAATCGTGAGTCTAAATCTTCACAAAACGCGCATTGTACACGTGCCGCTCTGGGAATAATTAATACTTCAGGGTTATTGTAAAGGGATGATATGAGTTTTTTTCGGGGATTTTCACTAAGATTGGTTACAATATATTTAATAAAACATAAATAAAGAAAAATACATTTAATTTTAGTAGAAAGTTGCAAATTAACTGATTAATTCGTAAGAGATACCGCCATACCGTGCGCTCAGCCCCTACCCCCACCCCCCGGGTAAACGCACACTATCAGAAGCGAACGAGCGTGCGAGAAGGCACGAAAAGCGCTCGTTGAAGGGGAAGAGAAGAGACTCAGAAAACTATTCGTGGTCATCCCTGACCTAGTGTGAATCCTGTAAATATGATAATTTTCCGTTTCTTAAGTGGAAGGGGCAGTATAACCTTAAGAAGCCCTCTGGCCCCACAGAAAAATAAACTTTCTCTGGATCCTCTCTGGATAAAAAATGCATAAAAATGTTTCTATATATTTAATAAAAAATGTTTTTCAGTTTTCGGATTTATTTAGTTTTGCTAAAAAAGACAGTTTGATAAAGCGAATTGAATGAAAAATAAATTGTTTCGTGAACTCGAGCTTACAGTATACAAGGTGCTTTTTTATCTTGAGACATCGAAATATCTCAAGAAATACGCATCCAGTGAAAAAATGTCCGTAATAAGAACTTTTTGTTTTCGAGGGGAAAAAGCGACGCCGAATAAATTTACCTCACCCCTGGAGGGCGGGGGGGGGGGTCACTTTGAAATTTCAAATGGTAACCTATATTTTTTATTGCA
This sequence comes from Melikaiella ostensackeni, assembly GCA_032362435.1. Lineage (NCBI taxonomy): Eukaryota > Metazoa > Arthropoda > Insecta > Hymenoptera > Cynipidae > Melikaiella > Melikaiella ostensackeni. The sequence goes on from JAUMHM010032014.1 coordinate 2,960, forward strand.
GATTCAGATTCTCCATTAAGAAGTACGTAAGTTTTTTCGAGAAAATTTTTTCGACTCGCGCCAGATGGCGATGAATTTGCAAGAAATGACATTGTTGATTACTCAAGAAATGCGCTTCCAATCGAAATTAAAACGAAGATTCTTATTCCTCCATTTTATTTAAACCAAACAAAAAAGAATAAGAAGACTTTAAATTAATTTGCCCAGAATTTTAAATTTATTTTTGAATGGCGCCAGGTACAGTATTTGGAATGCGGAAGTCACATCCACGTTCCACCCCCGGTTGCGCGAATCGAAAAAAAATTTTCGAATAAAACTTACGTATTTTTTAATGGAGAATTTCAATCTGCAATAAAAAAATAGGTTCCCCTTTGAAAGTTTAAAGTTACCTCCCTACCGCCCCCAGGGGGTGGGGTGTGGCGTAAATTTTTGCGGAGTCGCTTTTTTCCCGCGAAAAAAAAGTTTTTATTACGGACATTTTTTCCGTTGGATGCGTATTTCTTGGGATATTTCGATGTCTCAAGATGAAAAAATACACCCTGCACAGTACTATACACCCTGGTAGAAAGAATTTTCACGACAAACTATGATATTCTATGAAAACACGATTTTCACATCGAGAATTGTAGAAAATTCTAGATTTCTTAATAATTTTGCATAGAAAACTTTAAATTTTTAATGAAATTTAAAACTTACAATGAACAAGTATAAAGTTTCATGATATTGTATGAAAAATAAATATTCTATAAGAAAAATTATGAAAATTTACTTCAACGAAATGAAATCTTAATTTTTTATATTATTTGCAGAAAATCGCTCATTTTATGCATAACTACTATTTTGTACGGAATTTTACAAAAATCCGCGTGTGAAAAAACTAGATGCAGTTTCTCATAGTTCGTGGGGATTTTCGTAAAAATTCATGGGTTGATGCTAGAACGTTGCGAATTTCAGACAGGAAGATCCTCAAAGAAAAAAACCTTTTTTTGAACAAAAAAAAAGTATTTATATTCAAAAAATAAATAATATATTACATACATTATTATATAAACAAAATATTTTTTTTCATCATGTCTAACCCTATATAGAGAGTATGCAAATATAAAACTAAGAGATCAATGAATGTACTTTTGATGGACCAGTTTGGGAATTCGTTTATAAAATTTGTTATTATCAATAAAAATATTTAATTACTATTAGTTATGTTAATTATATTATTAGAAACCGTTGAAAATGCTAAAGTGAAATATTTGTTTATAAATTTGTTTAGCACAAGAACGCTTTTGATTATTGGCGTATTTCCATTATTTGGTGTAACTGGGAACTTAATACCAGCAAATTTTCGTAAGAATAAGGTGTTTTTCTCTGAGAAAATGTTCAGTATTATTAAATACGGAAAAACGTCAAAAGATAACCTTCAGATATTTGAACAAATGTCGAGTGTCTCAGGTTATCTCATCCGTATAATTTCACAACAATCTTACTATCAATAGCTATGTAAGTGTCAATAAGGAAAAAAATTATATTTAGATTTCTATCGTTAAAGCAATCATATTATTCTATGAAGTAATTAAAGAAACTTTCACATCTTTGTTTTGCAAAAAAAAAAGTTTGCAGAATAAAAACTAATATATTTTTAAGAATTTTAATCTTAATAATAATGGTATTGTTTAACAGAAAAACTATTGTTGTTTCATTAAAAATGATTATCTAAACTTTTTCCAAAAAATGAAAAAACTTCAAAAAGAAAAATCGAGTTCGTTAACCAGCCTTTTTTAAAAACGGTTCTGGTTTTAACCACCGAAAAAATACTAAAGAATCAAAAATTCTATTTTGCGGTTAAACTATGCAAAATATAAAAAAAATGAATCAACAAAAATGATTCACCAAGATAAGATCTACAAATTTTGTTCTGCTCATTTTTTGATGGGACGCATAGTTTTTGTTTAAATCGTGAAAAATAGCATTAAAAATGAAAAAATTAAATGATTACATGAGCTTCATAAGGTGCAATAAAATGTTCCACAACAAAATTGTTCGCCTCAATCATATCTAAAAATTTTCTTCCGAGTATTTCTTGATGAGATGCATAGTTTTTGTTTTAATCGTGAAAAATTTTAGAAAAACCCCATAAATTCTACTTTCTAATCGAGCTATGCAAGATAGAAAAAAATGAACAGGCGAGAATTGTTCAGCCAAAAAAGATTGTTCAAATTTTTTATTGAGCATTTATTAATAAGAAGGGTAGTTTTTGCTTTAATCTTAAAAAGTGCCATTAAAAATAACAAATTTAAATTTATAGGAAAACGACACAAGATACAATAAAATGTTTGATGGCAACATGTTTCGCCCAAAGCAAAAGTCTCGGACCGAGGTACAGAAATTATTATAACATACATTCAGTAAAATAGAGTTCAACATAATGTAGAAAATTTTTCGCTTTGGACATACTTTAATCGAGCGCGAAGAGCGAGACACGTGATGAGAATGTATTCGTTAATGCGAAGAAGCTTTAATAAAAAAAAGAAGGAATTCACAATTACCAAATTACAATTGCCCGTTGTTCGACCTTTAATTTCAAAAGGTCTGTGCAAATATGATGGAGAAATACAAAGACTGAGCGCGTAGCGCGAGATTCAATAGAAGCGCACCCTAGACGCGCTCAAACTTGAATAAAATTGGAAAATTGTCCAGAATCACGACTTTTCCGAATTTTCAATTTTTCGGTGTATTTTTCTTTTAATTATTTTTTTTCGACTCCAGTATAAATAATCAAAAGGGGGGAGATCACAAAAGTTTCATATTTTCCCCCAAATCCCCCAAAAATACAAAAAATTTAAAATCTGTTAAAATCACGTTCATAACTAATTCTATTCTCATTCTGTTTCAACTACGTACACTAGCGTATTTTCATGTGCTGATTACAAATGTAACCACGAAGATATTCGGAAATGTAATTTTTTAAGGTCAATTCGAAAAAATAGTTATCAAATTGCCGAAAATAGCAATTATTGGTAATTCTTCGAGCTCTAATAATTTTTTTATTTCTCCCGATTTATTTTTCATTTTAAGCCAAAAGGAATAACTTGAGAAAAAAACTTTAATCAAATTATGAAAATTCGGAAAAGCCGCGGCTCTAGACAATTACGCGATTTTTACAGGTTTTAAATATTTTGTATTTTTGGCGGTTTTCGAGGGAAAATATGAAACTTTTTTGATCTACCCCTTTTGATTATTTATACTAGAGTCGAAAAAAAGAGATAATCAAAAGAAAAATACACCGAAAAATCGAAAATTCGGAAAACCCACGATTCTGGACAATTACACGATTTTCTTTAAGTCTGAGCGCGCTTAGGGCTCACATATGTTGAATCTCGGGCTTCGCGCTCGGTCTTTCCACTTCCCCAACATTTTTGCACAGACAGTTTAAAATTGAAGGTCAAACCACTCGCAATTGTATGAATTAAATTACTTCCAATTATATCTTCTGATGACTCAGATCTGAAAAAAATTTTTTTGAGTCTTCTAATAAGAATAAATGTGTCGCTTTTGGTGCGCTTTTTTACTAATTCTACGATGCAGAGACAGAAGACATTTTTTCAAATTTTTTATGAAACTTTAGGGGAGTGTTTTTGACTCCTAAAAGAAAGTTTTCGCCCCTATGAGAACTACGAATGAAGACCTTTCTTCCGATACGCCCCAACAGTATAGTTATCTCAGGTTCAAAAAATTTGCATTGCTTAAAAGGATGGAAAAAATCGAGGAAAATATTCTCATTGTTAATTGCAACTATTTTTTTAAGAGAGCTGAATGCGAGACTGAAGTTAAACTTTAGAGAACAATATTTCAAGTCAAAATTGTTTATTTAAGAATAGTTATTGAGAGTTTTATGTTTTTGATTTCTCTCTAGGTAAAATTTGCAATTCTTATTTAATCCTAATGTTGTGGGACTCATTTTATGCCTTGAAATATTCTATAAAAATCGCTGGTAGGTTTTCATTAAAACAAATACATTTTTCATTAAATTTTTTTTCATAAAATTAACAATTGTATAAATCTTAAATCAATTCTTCAAAATGAAACCGTGCCAAAGAGATTTGTAAAGAATCCATCAAGGAATCTCAAAATTGCAAAATTCCATATTGGAAGCCTTGTTAGTCAGTTTTAAATTGAATAACTTTGGATTTAAATATTCTAATTTCTCAATTGTTTGGTTTCAATGTGAAACCTAAAAAATTGTCAGGTTTCTTAAATTTTTCGAAATTTTAGAATATCAAATTGAAACACTTGATAGTTGCACAATTTCCGGGTTTAAGGATTTGTCATTATCAATTTTAAATCAAATGCTTCCAGAATGAATTCAAAGCAATAAAAAATTGAGAAAGTAATTTATCAAATTCAAGCCTTATAAAAATGAAGATTTTAGAACTAGGCATTGAAAATTGAATTATTTTTTATTTCAAAACATTCCAAAATATTCAACAATTCAAACTCAGCTAAAAAAACGATTTCGAATGTAAAGCCTTAAAATTGTGCAATTTTAATAATTGGAATCATAGCGATCCTTTTTTGCATTTCATTTTCATTTTTAAGTTCCAAAGTAATATCTTGAAATTGTCCAATTTTTAATTGAATATTTGAAAAAATGATTCATTTGAAATTACAAATTATTTGATTGGAGGAATTTAAGGATTAATAATTATTCTAAATGAAGTGTCAAAAATTAAACGATTTGAAATTAGAAAGTTAAATATTGTGTTGTTTAAAATTAAAATAGATGAGAATTGAACTATCTGAAATTGATACTTCAGTAATGCAATACACTTCAACCAAATCAGATTAATTTTTAGCCAAACACCAAAAAAGGCGAGTGCTCTAGAAAACAGTTGAATTTTCGACTCGAAAATGTGAATTTTCTACCAAAATTTCAATTTTAAACAGAATAGTTGAATTCTCTACCAAAATAAACGAATTTCTAACGAAAAATGGAATAGTTAAAAATGCACATCCAAAAGTTGATTTTCAACAAAAAAAACGAATTTTCAACAAAATAATTAAATTTTCAAGCAAAGAGATGGATCTTCGTCTAATAAAATGAATTTTTGACCAAGTAGTTTCAGTTTCAACCAAGTACTTGAATTTTCAATCGAGAAGATTGAATTTCTAGCAAATAAAGACGAATTATCAACAAAATAGATAATAATAAATAATAAAACAATAATAAAAATAAAAATAAATAATAATTGAATCCTCAACCAAAATAGATTAATTTTCAAGCAAAAAGGTGAATTTTCTAGAGAACAGTTGATTTTCTTACCAAAAATTTATTTTTAACAAAATAGTTATATTTCCTACCAAAGTAATATAATTTTCAAATGAAACGATGAATTTTGAACAAGACAGTTAAAAATGCAAGCAGAAAAAAACGAATTTACAACAAAATACATGAATTTCCAACCAAATAGTTGATTTTTCATCTAAAAACGATCAATTTTCAATAAAAAATGGAAATGTTAAATTTCCAGTTCAAAAATTAGCATTAAAATAAAAGAAAAGAGAAATCCCAAGAAAATAGTTCAACTTTCAACTGGGTATTTGAATTTTCAACCAAAAAAGACAAATTTACAATACAAAATTTAACAGTTGAATTTCCAACTAAAAATGATTAATTCTAAACCAAAGATGGAGTAGTTAAATTTGCAATTGAAAAAATTAATTTTGAACAAAATATTTAAATCTAATAAACCAATCAAAAGAATTTTTAATAAAGTGGGTCAACTTGCAACCAAGTAGTTGAATTTTCAATCATAAAGATTAATTTTCTAGCAAAAAAGTCGAATTGACAACAAAATACATGAATTTTCAACAAAAAAAGATACATTCACAATGAAAAATATAACAGTTTGAATCCTTAATCAAAAATGATCAATTTTTAGCTAAAAATGAATTAGTTTTATTTCCAATAAAGAAAATTGTTTTTCAACAGAAAAAAAATTTGAAAAAATGAAATCATCAACCAAATAGTAGAATTTTTAACCGAAAGAGACAAATTCTGAACCAAAAATAGAATAGTAGACTTTTCAATTAAACAAAAATCTTTCAAAAAAAATGATTGGATTTTTTCATTGGGTTTGATTGGGTTCGGAATTCATCTCGTTTGGTTGAAAATTTTACTGTTTGGTTGAAAAATTCACTACTTTGTTGAAAATTCTTTTTTTTTTGTATAAAATGAATCTTCTCGGTTAAAAAAACATCTTTTCGGTTGAAAAATGCACTATATTTGGTCGAATATTAAACTTCTTTGTTGAAAATTCATTTTTTATTGTGAAGGTTCATTATTGTAGTTGAAACTTCTTCTCGTTGGTTGAAAATGTAACTATTTTGTTGAAAGTTCTTTTTTTGGTGAGAATTGAATTTTTGAACAGAAAATATAAATATTCCATTTTTGGTTGAAAATTGATATATTTATTTGAAAACTCATCCTGTTCAAAATTTATCTATTTGGTTGAAAATTTGCCTTTTTGGGAGAAAGTTGACCTTTTTGGTTGAAATTTCATCTTTTTTGGTTGAAAATGCAATTGCTTGGTTGATAATTGATCTGTTCCGGTTCCAGATTCAACAATTTTGAAGAAATATTTTTTCGTGATTGAATTCAATTGTTTATACATTCTCATCATTCATGATGGGATGTCTTAGATTTATCTGAATATGGACCTATCCAGTTTTCGTCAATTCTCGATGTTTTGAGACCCCTTGAGTCAGAAAAAATGGTTTTCACGAAAATGTCTTTCTGTCTGTCGGTCTGCCTGTTTGTCTGTTGCCTGACGACGCGATAACTTTCGAAGAAATTTTCTAATTTAAATTTCCTTCTGCAAACTGGTTTGTGGTCCAAAAAAATAGGTCAAGTTTGTTAGCCAGCCTTCTACTGCCAATATTTATGGTTTTAGCCATGAAAGATTAAACAGAGAAAAGTAATAATTCAACTTTCCCACGAAACCTTACTAGATATGATAAATATACTAGAAACCAAAATTATCTGTTTTTACAAGTTCTACAAAATTGCTTTCAAGTATTTTTCAATAGGAATAATAGTTCACCATTTCTTTAATAGAGATAATAGTTTCTGTTATGAAAGTAAAAAATGCCATAAGCAAATCATACATTCACGTTAATAGCTAAACAATGCAAAGTACAGTGAAAGCTCTAACAGCAAAATTTCTCACCTCAAAAAGACCTGCAAAATTGCCTGTAACAATTTTCACATTATCATTTCGATACAAGTTCCAAAAGTTGGAGCATTTTCAAAATTTTTGAGACCGTTTTTTTCAACATTTAAAAATTATATGTACGGTGATTCATAGTGCTCAGAAAGTCGAATAATTTATCCCTATGTCTTTTTTCGACAAAAACAAAATTATGAGATTTATAGCATTTCGAAAATTTAAAAAAAAACGAAAATGAACATTTTAAGCCAAACAATGCGCGATATGAAAAAAAGTGGAGAGGAGAAAAACGTTGCTTTTTGAAAGCTCTACAAGTTTGTCGTGATAACTTGTTGAATTTTTTCAAAAAATCAAAAATTCAAATTTTGCGCCAAATAACGCAAGATACGAAAAAAAGGGAGAATATCAAAATTGTTGCTTTTACGAAGATTTTTTATATCTATATTTCACTCCTTAACTGTCGTTAATAAAATAAAAATTTTCATGAAAAAATATTTCTTTACTTATGCCGTTTCTAAGACTAGCCAATTCTGGTGCATGTTGTTCAATTCTTTCTCGCTTTGTTTTACAATTTTTCAGCGGAGTATGAGAATATAATATAAAATGCCGATTTTCTAAAATTTGAACTAATCTCAAGTAATGTCGAGCGTGAAGCGCAAATTTCATGATGAGAATGTATTCCTTAAACCCGAAGGAGTTTTGAGAAACTTATATCTACATCTTCACGTAATATTTAGGCATGAAAATAAATTAGTTGATTATCCAGGACCAAGCGAGTAGCGCCAGGCACAAAACATGTCGAACGCACCTTTTTTGTTGCAAATTTATATTTTCGGGTTGAAAATACAACTTTTTTGTAAAAATTGGACTTTTTGGCTGTGAAACTGAACAATTTGGTGGAAAATTAAACTACGAGTATTTAATTGAAAAGTAACTTTTCCGTTGAAAAGTCAGATTTTTGGTAGAAAATTAAATTATTCTAATGGAAAATTCAACTATTTGATCAAGAATCAAACTATTTTTTTGAAAATTCAACTATTTGGTAGAAAATAAACTTTTTTGGTGAAAAATCATATTTTCGGGTCGAAAAGTCAACTGTGATAGACTTCCGAAAAGCGCATACCTCCGATTAATTCAAAAGTTCTTATTCCCATATATAGTATTTTGAAGCGCTGATTACGACAATGATAGTAAAAATGCCCGAAATTAATTGGTTTTATAGAAAAACTGTATATTATATAAAAGGTGTATTTCCAAAAGACCTACAACTTTTATTTGAAGCTTTTTTGTGCATCTTTATTATTTACCTAAATGAATGAAAAAACATACAATTTTTATAGTTTTTTGAGGTTTTGATCTTGAAAATAAAATTTTCGGATATTTTTACTATCATATTCGTGATCAGCGCGTTAAAATATATAGGTATACAGAGTTTTATGTTAATCAGAAGTATGCGCTTTTAAGAAGTGCACTCGTCAACTGTTTTGTAGGAAATTCGTCTTTCTGGCTTAAAAATTGAACATTTTTGAAGAGTTACACTATTTGGTTGAAAATTAAAATTTTAGTTCCGTCAAAAGTTTAATAGATCATAAATTTTTCATTTTGAAATTTTCAAAATGAAAGTTCTAAATGGAACCTTCAACAGCACATTGCTGTTAATCTTTAAGGTACACAATTCATGACACCTTCAATTAAGAATGAAGCAAGGTCAATGTTTCGTTTTCCTGGGAAGTAAAGCGATCACTATCTATACACACAGAATTTTACTGATATCACGTGCTACTGAGGACATTATATTTGTGCGTGCACGGTGAACGCACGAAACTTGAATGTAAATACAAATATTTTTCCTCAATTTTTCATTGAAATCACTGAAAGTCATAATCAATATTTAATATGGTAATAATTGAGAAATAGATCCATGGTCAATATAATGTTTCAAAATCACTTTTTATAGAGGGTAACGATCCCCCTAATTTGGTTCCAAATTTGAAAAAAGAAATGGCATATTTTTCCTTTTCCGAAATTTCCATTTTAACCGGTGCCGATATGCACTCAAAATTTCCCATGTAAAATACATGGAAAAAAAAACTTTCTGGGGTTTTTGGAATAACCTCTGTTGGTTGAGGAAAAACTTACGGAAAAGTTATAGGACTTGTAGAGGACATTCCAACGAAGATGTCTATGTTTCATTCATGTGGATTTGCGCCCCTAACGCATCCTTACGGTACCCCGAAAAGTACCTCTAAATTTAATAACGTCAATTCTGCATGAAATGTACACTTTTATTTCATTTTCACTATTCAAATTGTGACGGCAAATAGCCATAGAGACTTATAACCCAATATAGGATAATTGAAATTTTTCTTCCGTCCTTGGATTCAAAATTGTCGAAAATCTATAAAAACACTTAGAAAGAAATAAAAAAATAATCTGCCTGATTCGCGGGCACATTCTCATCGCGCGCGTCGCGCTCGGTGTTATGTGTTCTTCATGAACAAATTACTAAATTTTTTTTTTGATTTGACATGAAAAAGGGAATTTATTTACTTGAAGCTCTATCGGTCTTAAGGAATACATTCTCATCATAATATTTGCGTTCGATTTTCTGCGCTCGCCCTATACCTATAATATATACGAATAAATAGTTAAAAAGACGATTGAAAAATTATCTTAATGATTTACGATAGGTCTTAAAAAAATGCTCGACGGCAATTCTATTTGACTTTTTAAAAGCACAAATTCTACTCTCCGGACTTTTTTTCTTATCTCGCGTCGTTTGGATCAAAAATTGAAATTAAAATATTCCAATATTATTTTCCATAATTAAAAAAAAAACTGCGCCTCCTACCGAAAAATGTTCAGGAGAAAACTTATGGGTCTTCGTAAAAGCAACAATTTCGATGTCCTAACTTTTTTTCATCTAGCGTTATTTGGCTCAAAATTTGAATTTTCGATTTATTAAGAAAATTGAAAAACTTGTGACGACAATCTTGTAGGGCTTTCAAGAAGCAACGTTTTTCCCCTCCTGACCTTTTTTCATATCGTGCATTGTTTGGCTTGGAATTTTCATTTTCCTTTCTTTTTTTGAATCTTGAAAATGCTGTCACTCTCAATTTTTTTCAATCAAAAAAAGTCATAAGAATAAATTGTTCGACTTTCTGAGTACTAAAAATAGCCGCACACATAATTTTCAAATCTTGAAAAAAATGGTCTGAAAATTTTTGAAAATGCTCTAACTTTCTGAATTTTCATTCAAAATGGCTGGCTAACGAACTCGACCTTCACTTTTCGACATTAAAAGAGTGTACGAAAGGTCAATCCAATAGATTCATTCTTTCAAAAGTTAACGTGCTCATAGGCAGACATGCATACATACAGAAATACATACAGTCATACATACAGCTATACATTACAGATATTATGAAACATTAATAAATAGTAATACACATCTTTTAATATTGAACTTTTTTATCTATTTCATTTCATTTTATTACATTACCTGACAGAGCAATGTTACAGAATCGCAACAGCACCCGCATATTATGTAATTAAACAATAATTGGAATTTCAACGACTTTTTACATCAATCTTGAGGTAATTTTTCAGGGAATTGAGCATCAGTGAAGTTACGATGTGGTGAATGCCATAATTTTCCAAAAAATCTTGAAACACTATGCATCGGTATAAATTCAGCATGCGGCTTTGCAGGCATATTTTCTGAAGGCATAGACTCAAGTCCTGCTTGTAAACCCAATTCACCTGGTCTTTCTATAAAACAGCGGTATTCTTCAGTATCCTGATCATCCCAATTGTTTTGATTAAGAAAGGGTTGGAGATTTGCATAAAAAATATGGCCAGTTCTGAGTTTTACAGAAGCGTATCCATATGGATTTTGACAATCAAATATAAAATCTGTAATCATTATGAGAAGTCCATGGAGAACATTGTGATGATTGGAAGCTGGCATTTTTTGTATATAAATAAAGCTTCCTGCAGGAATATTAAAGGGATCATACACTGAAGCACCAGCACTAGTTCCTTGATCACCTCCGACCATTGCTCTGACTTCTGTGAAAAAAAATTACGGTTGAGTGTGTGCCCTAACTTTCTCTAACCCCTTCCTATAACCCCCTACCCATATCACCTTCTCTCCCCCATCCTTAAGAATTCAGGGAAGTGAAAGAATCCAGGAAATTCAAAAAATTCAGGGAATTCAAAGAATTCAGGGAATGTGAAAAATTCAAGGAAATTAAAGAATTCAAAAAATTCTAGGAATTCAGAAAATTCAAGGAATTCAAAGAATTTAGGGCATTCACGGAATTCAAAAAATTCAGGAATTTGTGAATTCAGGCATTTGTGAATTCAGGGAATTTATGAATTTAGGGAGTTTAGGAATTCAGGGAATTGAAGAAATTCAGGAAATTCAAGGATTTCTGGAAATTCGGGAATTCTGGGAATACAGGGAATTCAGAGAATTAATAGACTTAATAGAATTGAAGGGAATTCAGAGGATTCAAGGAATTCAAAGAATTCGTGGAATTAAGAGTATTTATTTGATGCAGAGAATTCAAAGAATTCAAGAAAGGACGAGAATTCAGGTAATTTAGGGTATTTAGAGAACCTTAGAAGCTTTCAAGGATGTTAAAAGAATTTTAAAAAAATTTAAAAGGAGTCAAGAGTATTCCGTGTAAATAAAAATGATGCGAAAGAATAGAAATACTTCAAAGAACTCAAAAAAATTCAAAGAAATTCAACATAAGTATTAATAGTTTTGCATGATATACTAAACCAGAAATTATTATTTACTGAACCAATCTACCTGGAACATTGTGATAACCATAATTTTTTATTCTCATATGTTGCAAGATTTGAATCTGGCAACGTGGCAATAAATGAACATTTTAATTTGAAAAATTTTTCAAATACCAATTTTTGATGGTAAACTTTATATGACGCTTCTAGAATTCAAATTTGAAAATTGAGTTAGGAAATTGAGATAATAAAGTTGTTATAAATAAAATGGAAAAATAAGTGAAAAAATAAAAGAAATGGAAATTTATAATTAAAATTAAATCAGTTTAATTAATTGAAGGAATTTATAAGAAGGAATAATCTAAGAAATTGGGTTAATCGTCTTTCTTTCGTTCTCATATGCTACAAGTTTTTAATCTAGCAACGTGGCACTAAATGAAAGTTTTTTTTTAGAAAATATTTAATTGCAAATTTTTAATTGTGAATTTTATGGTGTATATTCAGTAGTCACAAATTGTCATATATCCTCATACTTGAAAAAACTAAAACATTGCATAAATCGTCATTTTTTTACTTCCATATGTTACACTTTTTAATCTGACAACATGGCACTGAATGAAAACGTTGATTTAAAAAGTTTCTCAAATGCAATTTTTTAACTGTAAATTTGATACATTACATTCTGAAACGAATTGAAAATTAAGATTAGAAATTAAATTTTTATTACCAAAAATTTGCTAATACAAATTTTGAATAATAAATATCATATTATATTATTTCAGGTACACTCACTTGCAAAATCAAGCAAAACCGTGCAGGCAATAAATAAAATGACTATCTTCATTTCTTCTAATCACGAGTGAAGATAACGATGGCAAACTGAAGACTAATTACTGAAAAATTTCGTGAAAGGCGACGGATTTTATAGATTATCTTTATTTACAATTGAGTGGAGAGGTTATAAATTCTTGAACGCAGAATTATTCATATCTGCTAGATTTATTACCCATGAAACTTTCAGAAATGTTGTTTTGTTTTTCATCTGAACTAAATTGGAGAGGTGTAAAGTAACATGTTAGCAAGAAAAGTTTTAAAAATAAATTTTATTGCTAGAATCTCTCTCTATCTAGCTA